>JAURVB010001269.1:0-16839 GCA_033002965.1 Piper betle | reverse complement strand
TCTGTTTTTGGCTTGATAATTTACAAACGGTTTATGTCTGGTTCTTGTTAATTTTAAATAAGAAGCTTGAGTTCTCTCCATGTTTATGGAGATTTTCATGTGCCTATTTCAATCTTGAATGGAAAATTACTTATAAAAGGCTCACCACATATTAGGAAAACCTAAGGCTTGTGTAGTTTTTTCTGCTGATTTCTTTCATCCGTTTGAGTTGGTCCAATTTTGTCACTCTTGTCAATCATTTGCCTTGGTAAAATGTTCAAGGCAACAATTCTAGTGTCTAAATTTTTTGCTATCTTCTTGATCAGGGGAATTATTTATGCATACTATCTCAAGTTATAATTTTTTGTACCTAATACATTGTATTCTTTGTTAAAGGAAAGAATTCAAGTAGGGAAGGAACTCTTGGAAGCAAAGAGAATTGACACAGAGAATGAGCGAAAGTGGTTTGTTATTCTATGGCATATTTATTAGTATATATTTAAGACTTGAGTCAATGAACAATTTATTTCATCTTTCATACTTGTAAATCATATTTTATCTTCAGTATAATAGCTTTACGCAAGGCAGAGACAGAAGAGGAGAAAAGAGCATGCTAAAAAATTAGCCAGCGGTTAGAAAATGAATCATTTTATGTGTTATTATCAACCATACAGAGCTCTGTTTAGTTTGTGCTATTTTCTTTAACACTAGCCTTCATCCTGGTTAATGCGTACTTGCCTTCATTTCATTTAATACGTACTTCCCAATCTTTCATCCTGACCGTCCTTATGAACGGATGGCCAGGATTAAAAGCTCCCTAATAAACCCCATCGTCTGCTTGCTACATATTTTTATTGTTAATTAGCATGATGAGCATTAGTCCATGGATATTCAACGGAGCTTCTCCAATGAAAATACAAGAAATTATTATTGTGTTTGTTGCTATATTTTGAACTCTATGTGACATTAGATCTTTCGTGCAGGCCTCAGGTTACAATAGCAACTGCTATCATATTTTGTCATCGTTTTTTCCTTCATCAGTCCCATGCCAAAAATGATCGCTGAGTGAGGAGAAAAATTCTATATCTTTTATTCAATTACCTCTCTGTCATTTAGTGCACTGATTCATTTTGGTCCTGTCTATTCACTGTTCTCCTAGAAATATTATGTATGATTTTCTTATTATTAAGAAGTTGTTTGTCTTGGATCTGTTAAAAAAGATTTACTTTTACAGTAGTAGTTTAAAAAGATGTCATCAGTCTAGGGTATTGTAGGAAAGAACTTAGAATAGTTATTTTTTCAATGGAAATTGAGACCTAGTTAACCATGATGTGGGAAGAGCTGGAAGACTGTGTATAAATTGGTCAAATCAGAATTATTTTGTTGTAGGACTAAAGCATAAAATTTGGGAAAATGTTCTAGGTTTGGCATGTTGCAGTTTTGGTTGTGGTTTCAGAAGAATCAGAACTGAACTAGAATAGAGGCAATGGGATGCACAATTAAATAAACGTGATGTGTTTTAGGACAGAAATGAGCATATTCTTGGAATCAAAATTTTTCGTTTCAATGTTAACTTGATGGAATTGGCAGAAAAGCATGAAAGATTTAAAGTTTGAGTTGTTGTTTGACTGTTTCTATCTTGTTTTGAATAGTTTGAAGTGTCGTTAGGAGAGACAAGTTGTTATTTTTAAGGCATCACAAGTCTGGACTTGTATTGATTTCTATGTGATGTATTTGTCATAAATATGGATGCATGTAACGGGTCAAAATTAAGTTTGAGTAAACCATTTCCGTCTTCTATATCCTTTGTGTCTATCCTACCTATTGAGTTAAATTCTAATATGTAAGATTTTCAGCGGCAGGAATAGTTTTTTACATCATTTCTATTTTTATTTGACAGAAGTTAAAAATCTCATTTTTCATTTCATTTTTCCATATAGTAAGATAGACCATAGTCAAGGTTTAGTGGTTGTGAGTGTAACCTGGTAGCTCCTCTTTTGCAGATGGTTGCCACAGTTTGTATGTTCCTGGCTGGTAAAGTTGAAGAGACTCCTCGCCCTCTCAAGGATGTCATTCTTGTTTCCTATGAAATTATTCATAAAAAAGATCCTGCTGCCATTCAAAGGATCGAGCAGAAGGTATATTCTATTATCCTTTCTGCTTGGTTCAGTGCCATTTGCGAATGTCAACAATTCTGTTTTGGTCCTAGTTCCATTTAAAGGTGTGTACTAAAACCTTTTATTTTCACTTGAACTCTTTTTAACTGCATTATTGTTTAAGCAAGTTGCAAAACCCAGGTGTTAATATCATTTCCTTAAAGTGTTTTTTGACTAATGGTTCTATTGCTAAAATCTATGCAGGAAGTGTATGAACAGCAGAAAGAGCTCATTTTACATGGGGAACGGGTTGTACTGGCAACACTTGGGTTTGATTTTAATGTGCATCATCCATATAAACCCCTTGTTGAGGCAATAAAAAGATTTAAGGTGGCCTAGAATGCAATTCAAGCCACATCATATTGCAGCAGGTGCCATATTTCTTGCTGCAAAATTTCTCAAAGTGAAGCTCCCATCTGACGGTGAAAAGGTTTGGTGGCAAGAGTTTGATGTGATGCTTCGGCAGTTGGAAGGTTTGTATTTCATAATGATTTTCTTCTGGCTAGATTAGGCATCGAATATTAGGAATGCGAGAGGATGACTGCTCTTACATTCTGTCGTGTGTTCATTCTTATATTACAGAGGTAAGCAATCAAATGTTGGAGCTCTATGAACAGAACCGAGCAGGTCCAACGCCACCTTCTCATGGAAGTGAAGTTGATGGTAGTGGTGGTGGAACTAGTAATGATCAACGACCTTGGGGTAAAACAGTCGCAAGAGGAAAGCGGATGTTAGTCCTGTAAGTAGGGATGGACGATCTGATTATCATTAAAAGCGGGAACACAACCACAAAAGCTACAGATAGGACCCCCATCAAGTGTGATAATCCTGATGGTTGCAATATTGAACTCTGCAGTTTTACCCTTTCTTGTGCTGCTATGGGTATTATTGGTGATGTTGTAGGCCCTGTGGTCATCGTCATAATTTTTTTGAATCAATCAATGTTTTGAAACATAGGCAGGAAACAAGGAGAAAAAAGCGTAATTGTTCTCTAAGAGTACTGAATTACTATACTATTTTTCCTCGATAATTAATGGAAAGCGATTGATATTGGTATGGGTGATTGTGTGTGTATGTTGATGTTGGATTTATCTATCCCTCGCTGGAAACTTAGATTTATCCTTCTCTAGCGAGGTCAAACTTTCATGGCTCCGAAGGAGAATTCTTGTCATAATGTCATTGGAGTTTGTATTCGGAAGCATTGTTCTTGTTGCTTGTATTTTTTGGTGCTACTTGCACGTTTACTTGTATGATAGGCTGTTTTGTGCATTTGTTCTTTGTTATTATTTAATGGTGTACGTCTGGGACAAAATTATAAGAACTTTGCTTGGACCTCAACACATGTGAACTGTGATGTACGTGAAGTTCCTCGATTCAATCTTTGGCTAAACAGCTTCGACATTCTCTAAATCGATATAAATTTTTTGAAAAGAAAGTGAGCCACAATGCGGTGTATTTGATATTAAATATTAGTTCAATACATATGGAAACTGGAATTGAAATTTCCAGATGTAAAACCATTGTTTGTCAATAAACAGTGGGAAAGAAAGTAGGTGGTTTGATAACACCAATCTTGATCCTCAAGGCATGCTTTGTGACCAATCTCAAGAGCATTCCCCTTCGTGCTGCTCTGTGCATGTAGGTCTTCATGCCATGTTGATCCCTAAAACTCGCAAGTAGCAGCAGCGCCTGCAGGCACTTCCAAATTCGAAGAACTTCTTGCTGTTGACTCATTTTCAATGGAAAGTGTAGGCAAGGAACTGACTGAGATAGGCATCGTCTAGTTTTTCTCTGCTATTACAACAAAAATATCTTTGGACGACCACTTTCAAATTAAGAAGTATGAATAATTCGCATGTCTAGTAGAGTAGAATACCTTGGAATTAGAAGAAGAGGTAGAAGAGTTCTCCTTGCCTAGACCCAGCAGATCCAATGCCCTTTTCCCACTGTCCGCAGTGGTGACTGTTTGCATGAAGAATATGAGCAAATTGAAGACCGCCCACAAAAAGATTCAAAGCAAATTAAACAAAGACAATGCAGGCATATATATAACCTAATTAATCAGACTTTGTGAGCAACTTCTCTATCAACTTCCTATCAACCAAGCCATCATCCACGGCAAGAACATGCAGGCCAGAGCCAACCCTCGAGTACTTTTCTAACTAATCAATAAAATCCCAGATTGAAACTGTATAACCAATTACATGAAATGCACAAAAAGTTGTAAGAAATTCCCATTTGCATTTATCATGCCATAATGATTGTTAAGCTGATCTAAACCAAGCTCTGTGCCAAACCTCAAAAAGAATTTATTCACCTTACCTTCTGCAGCTCTAACTTAGACGCAATTGATTATGAAGGCCAAAGCGGCACCCCCAAAAACAATTGTGGTAGCTAGAGCAAATACTTTTCCAACTACAAATGGAAGCAAAAGCCAACGCACTTCAGATAAGTATTCTCAGCAATTAAAGTTTAAAGTGGCAAACACATCATCAGTAATTCCTAAAATCGAGATTCTTGTTGAATTCCCATCATTCACTAGCAATCTTGCATATGGAAGTTGGAAAAAACAAAAAAGCCTTTATAATAAAAAGATTATCAATAACTAATGGAGCACGTATCATTTTTTTTACCAAAGCAATGGAGCATATATCATTGCATCATATATAGGTCACAAAAACATTGTTATATTGAACAATTAAGAATGTTAGCTGCACAGAATAAAACAAATTAGGTATGGGCATGATTTTATGTTCTCCATTAACAACAAAATATTTAGACAAAGAATGAAATTGGATTACTGTGGGCAAGTCCCTCTGTTGCAGCTTTCACTTTCTCCGGGTTGATTGTGGGATGTATCTCACGCCGCAGATCATTAGCAGTCAAAGCCAAAATTGAATTCTCCACTGTCGGCAACTCCCACCTGAAAACCATAAAACCCAAAATCACCCATAAGAAGTCGGGCGCATCGACGGAAACGACGAGGAGATTGGACAGAGCAAGCTTCTGGCTTTGTAGCTTGGGCGGAGAGACGACGACGTCGAGAGGGCGGTGGCCGCCGGAATCGACGGCGGTGACGTCCGCGCCGGCGGCGAGCAGCATCCGGACGGCCTCGACGGCGTCGAGGGAGCCGCCGGACGCGGCGCAGTGGAGGGTCGTACTGCCGTCGGGGAAGCAGGACCGGTTGACGTCGACGGCGGGCCAGGCGGCCACAATCAGCCTCATCATGTCTAGGCCGCCGTAGGTGGCGGACACCATGAGCGGCATCTGCTGCTGAAGCGCCATCGCCATCGCCCTTGCCTGGTCGCCGTCGCGCCGGCAGCGTACCCAAGATGACGGATGGTTGGGGAGGGAGGGGGTGGACGCGACGGCGGCGGGAGACCGGTAGGCGGCGGCGGGGCAGCGAGGTCGGAGGCGACGGCCGGGGCAGCGGGGTTGGAGGCGGCTTATGACAGTGGGTGCAGCGGAAAGGGTTTCATCATACACTTATTAATCTGGACCGTCCATGTAATTGGACGGTCCACATTAATATGTGGCGCACATAGCTTCTCTACCGTTAGGTAGATTCTTCATTATTGGTTTGGATATATTTGGTACTTGTGTTCCAAATTGTTTATAGAACTCTCTTAATTTTTTTTGCCTAATAATCTTTATTTTTTAAGTTGATTTCTTAAACTTAAATCATTGCAAAGATTTAGTCCTTTCATAATTATTTTATTATGTAATTTTCCATAAGTATAATTTGCATAAGGTATAATTCCATTATTATTACTTCTAATTCTAATTCTAACTTTATCAGCAAAAAGAGGAGGTAAACCAGCTAAAAATCTTTCTTTCTAAAAATCATTGTTTGCATCTTCTCTTTGAAATAATAAAGTAAGAAAAGTATCGTGATACCATCTATAATGGGTTAAAGTTGGACATTTGAGATTTATTATTAATTCTTTAGTTTTCTCATGTATTACATTTATATCTCCTACGAAGTGATGTAATATAGCTAAAATAAATGTATAAACAACATCTTCTATTAAAGTACTTGTAGAAGAATCTAATTTTGTTGCTGCTAGTATCTCTATTTTTTGTAATGGTTGTAAATAATTATCCCACCAACCTTTTAATATTCTACAAAATTCTGCAGTTATAAACTCAGTAATTTGTCTATCTGTATTATTACCTATTGTTTTACATATACTAGAATACATTAATATATTATGTAAAGTTGTCATAATTTGATATTCAGATTGACCATCTATATTCCATTCATAAATAGTTTTACTAGAATATCATTGTACAGTATCCATTCCTGTTTCTTCATGTAATAAGGAAGCAGGAAAAGGTCTAGGATAATAATTTCTAGTGGTAGGTAAAGGTTGTGATTTTAATGGTCTGGCCATAGCTATATTTTCTGTAGAGAATTGATTTATCATTTCTGTAATATCTTTATGAGAATAAGAATCTGTTATATCTTTAATAGTTTTAATTTTTAAATTATTTAATTTTGATGTTAATTTTTCTAAAAATTCTTCATTTAATGATTTTATTTTAAAATTTTTTGTAGATTCTAAGGGAGGTTTTATTATAGCAGGAGTAATATTAGAAGGCGTATAATTTTTTTCTTTTCTTTAAGAGTACATTTATTTTCAATATTGTTTAATTGAGTAGCAATTGTTTGTAAATGAAGATGAGTATAATTATTATGTTTTATAGTAATAGCTAAATCTTCATTGATATTTTTATTCTCTAAAGAAACATAAGAAACTGCTTCTACATTACCATATTTAATAGAACCAACAGGAGGATGTTTGCTAATTATATTTTTTCCCTCTAGTGTTTCCCATGTTCTACTTTCATTAGTAACGTTTAGTTTATTAGTATACTTTAATTTATACCAAGAAATAAATGATATATATATATATATATATATATATATATATATATATAAAATATTCCAAGGAGAATTGTCTGAGCTTAAGATAAACTGTTTTGGAAGATGACTGTTGTGAATCAGCAGCTTTTGATGGACTAGCCATTGGAGAAGGTGATCGGTCAATGGCAGGACACTGGAAAGCTACCATGACCAAATTGGCCACAACAAAGACACCTTGGACCATCATCTAAAGGTGATTCTGTACAAACAATTGAAGTATGATAATTTTATCCACAGATTCTACTAGTGTAAATCCTTTAGTACTGAAAGGTGACTGAGCAAATCTTGCTTGAACTGGACTTTCCAGTAAGCTTTGTTACAATCTGATTAATCTAATCGGAAGACAATGGTTGTGGCTGCTGGAATAGGTTGATAGCTTTGGTGAAACCCCATAAGAATTTAACATAAATGCAATTCTTATTGCTTCATCATGAGGAATGTTTGGATTGTCATCTTGTACCTGTAATAACTATGCATAAACGTTAGGGGGTAGTATTGGAGTAGCTGACCTAGGAAAGGGCAGAACTGGCTCTGGAAAAAGTTTTTCTTTTGTAGGGAGATTAATAAAATGGGCAAACTTATCCCACTATCTAACATAAACTCTGCGAGCCAATGATGATATGAGATTACCCTTGTCATCAACAGTATAAAAACAGAAATTCCAAGATAGTATCCATGGAATTCTGTAAAACCGGATGAAATAAAGAAATGAATTCTTGAAAGATTTCTGAACAAGTTTAGCAAATTGTTCATATTGAGCTTTATAGTACTTTGTGAAGGTTTTCAATTTCTGGACCAAAATGTTTCATCCATTGATGGAACCAAACTGGAATTTGACAAGGTTTAGGTAAATCCATGCGAAGGAACCATGAATGTTGATCGACTTGATTTTTATACAAAAGAACCTTATTAAAGGCTTCCACATAATCCCAATAATTGTATTCTATAGGAAAAAGACAAGGAGGAGGTTGAACATTTGAAAATTTTCTGATGGAATTGGGGTGACCATACTCTTCTATAGTAATCACTTTTTGAATAATCATTTTACTATAAGGTATTTTAGTTTCATAATGCTCTGGATAGGTCAAAATATTATCAGGACCTTGATACTGATGTAGTATCTGACAAGACAACATATCTTGTAATACTAACTCATAAAAATATCTGGGTTTATTAGAAGTAACTAGATAATGAGAATATAAAGGACAATAATTAAGAGCAATTTCTGAAGGATCAAGGCTTTCCAATTGTTCTTGTAACACCCCAATTTCAGTTCACTTAAGAACCAAATCAGAAATGTTACGATCGAGTCGAATCATGTTTAAAGTTGTCGCCTGATACGACTCGATCAATGAAATAGATCGAAACAACCCTCTTGGTGTCATGAGAATGGAAGACATTATCAAATAAGCATTAAAACACATCAAATATAAGTAAAAGTAAGAAAAGAAATATATGCGCTGAGCTCAAGTGTGCGTAGCGTTTATCTGTCCTCTCGCCAAAATCGACTTAGGATTTGTAAGACCTACATATATTATACGAAAAACGTCAGTAACGAATATTACTGGTCCGAAAAATAACTAATAGAAACTGGCAAATGGGTATTCCATTACTCACGAAAACTTATGAAACTTCAAGATAGTCTCACACGGGCAGTAAGCAAACATACTTAAGTAATTACCGGCTCGCATGCACGGCTCATAATCATATTTATACAAACATACAATGCTTACGCCCTCACACCTTCCATATCACCCGCCACGGTACTCCAGTGGCAAAAGGAATAATTAAGTTAGTGCCACATATTCCAGAAATGTGCTGCATTATGCAGTACCATCATACACCGCACTACCTCATGGTTTGAAGGAGTACTAGTGCGATTCATACATATCTCCAGACCGCTCACTCTCTTATTCGTGAAATCCGTAAAAATGCGTGTACTTATATAATAGGCTTAGGAAAGAGGCTTATATCATAAATTTCTGGAGGTTCAGTTCGAAAACCAACAAGGGATCACATCCTTGTAGTTTTATTAAACATGTGTAGAAAACACGGCTAAATGGCCCGACATTTGAAGGATCCGATAAAACGCCACCGATGTCGTCCTACGTCTAAAACACGGTTAAATGCCGCCGATGTCGTCCTACGCTAAATGAGTCAAGCAGAGAGGAGAATCCTACGGACCTGTGGTCCAAGCTCCAAGCGTACTGCACATCTATGGCGAGCTCAGACTCCGAAGCCTACATTGGAACCCACTACTAAGTAAAATACTAACATCCCTATATGAAGCATGCTCGTGGTGTGTGCTCATATCATCAATACATCCTAATAAAAAGACTATACTAAATAAACATACCGGTAAACACACAACACGTAAATCGAGACATAATAAAGAGAATAACTAATACCAAATAATAAATAAATGAATACATACAATCATGAATAAATAGATAGATAATAAATACATAAAAATAATCAATACTCTAATCATAAAATGATAATATCATATACTATATACGTAGATTGCTAAACACGAATAAATATTATATATACTCGTGTTAGTAATCATATAAACAATTAAATAAATAAATACATAATTATTCTATAAATAAATAAATAAATAATTATTTATTTAATTATAATTAAACATGAATAATAATAATATCATAGTCATCATAACAGAATAAGTAATTAAATATAATTAAACAATAATATACATGCGAACATACAAATAGATAAATAAATAATAATGAATAAATGATTAATTAAAACAATAAATAAGGAAAATCATCATAACATCCAATCATGCTAAATCATGTGAATATGCTTCTAAACTAGTATAAAAGTTCTCGAATTACCGAAAACCGTCGAGAAATAGTCGAAAACGGGTTGAACGGGATCGAACCAAGTTGAACCAGACCAAACCGAAAGTGTGGAACCAACCCAGGCTAGAAATGGGCTGGGTTGGTTGAGTGGACATGAACTAGACAGGCAGACTTGGACATGGTCTAGCGGGCAAGCGAACGCAGTCGCGGGCTGGTGGATGTGGTCGTGGGCAAGCGGACCATGAAGCGGGCAAACGGGCCGAATGGGGTGGCCGTTGCCCGTCACCGAGAAACGACGACGGCGGTGCGACCGGGGTCGCCGCTGGTCGGGATCGATGGAGTGGAGGACGAGGAACCTGATGACGGTGAGGATTGCTGGAGCCCGGCCGTTGGCCGGCCGAAAAACAGCTGGAATAGGGGCGGATCGCCACCATGTCGCGGCGACGTCGTCGGCGGCAATGAAGGCCGCGGTGGTGGTCGGTGTTGGTCGCAAACTGTAGATCTCGACGAGGGAAAGCTGTCGGGGTGGTTGGATCGGCCGAAGGTGGCTCGCCGGCACTGGAAAATAGCCCAAACGGTGGCGGCGGCGGTGATGAACAGTGATAGAAAACTCGGTTGCCAACGACGATTGCGGTGGCACCGGTGGTTGTGAGTGGTATGAATGGAAAGCCGGCCGCGAGGCGGTCACGACCGTACTGCATAGGTGGCCAGAGGAGGGCCGGGGTCGAGACGGCAGTGACCCGAAATGGCGGCGATGGAAATGGTGTAAAAGTTTGAAAATAATGAAAATTCCATTGGGTGGAAGATAGGGTTGAGTAGATGGGCCCAGATCTTGCCACGTGGCACGATCTGGAACTCCGACAACTCGTTGCCTAGTGGGGCCCACCTATGGGTATATGCAATATACATATGGACGGAAAGCTCGGATCAAGACCGTCAAAAGTCCAAACTGACTCGAGTCATAAAATTGACTCTATAAGTGGGAATCGAGGCAAGAAAGTTAAATGGGCCTCGAACCCTGAACTAAATCAAGCTGAGCCCACAAGGGCACAATCGAATGATCTAAAATTCCTATGCTGCATGCAAATGAAATACCCGAGAAATCCCCAAACGGATACTAAATGCTGCAACGGCTTAGATCTAGGCCTAAAATCCTAGCTAACATATACAAACAAATCTGTATACCTCAGTATACACTGATAACTCATGATCTTATCATCTGCATGTCAGGCATACTCAGCCACTATAACATGCTCATATGGCCATCTGGGCCCATACTCATAATCTGAAAACTAGTCTGGCTCGAGCTCAGTTGAACCAACTCGAGATTGCCCAAACTAGACAAAACTAAAATCGGGTAAAACCCTAACCCAAAAATGGGGTTTTACAACCTCTCCTCCTTATAAAAATTCCGTCCTCGGAGTTTCTTACATCAACTGCAATCGGAGCACTCAGTTAAAGATGCCATCCTGCTGACAAACTGGTAGCTCTCCCTCGAAAGCTGGCTGCACACGGTCCAAACGTACCAACATGAAGCTAGATCTCTGAATGCTGACAAAGCTCACTAGCTCCTTAATAATCTAGCGGACAGACTATACGTGCTCAAATCATCTAACAAAACATGCCATATAGGCTAAAATCATCTGTCTATACTAACCATACATGCTCAAATCCTCTCGTTGGACTTACCATGCTGCTCGAATTGTCTCACTGGACTGACGATGCATGCTCGAGTCATCTCGCTGGACTAACTCCTAGGGTCACCGCAAACTATAGAGACTAAAATGCAATGAACTAGGCGGGAAAAACCTAAGCTCACCCCTAAGGGTCTACTGGGTAGTCGAGCAGGTACTCTAGAGTAATGCAGGGTTCTAGTCTAAACTACATCAGGAAAAACTATCTCGGTGCGAGGTATGCGGCCTAACATCTACCCACGTCTCCCTGATCCTCATCAATGCAATACGTCAACTACACGTATCCTCAGGGCACTATGTTCCAGATCATACGACAATATTAGGGTGCCCTGCGAGTCCTGCTAGCATATGGTAGACTCTAGTACTAAATAAAAGTAAATGCTAATGAGGTGTATTGTAAAACCCGTGACTCGAGTCAGAGTTTTACGAGAGTGAACTAGTCGGTTCGACTGTCGGTTCGAGTCGAGTCAGCTTCATGGACCGCGAGCTGAGTTTAGGCCAGCTGTGAGTTATCAGCGATGAGGGTCATGTATGCTCAAGTGTATGATGATAACGTCTAAAAGATGATAAAAAATAGGTTATCAAGTATATGGAGGTATGCAGTATTGATTGTTACTTTTATTTAATCGTAGAATAGTTTTAGGGCCAAATAACGCATTAGGACCGCGTTGGATTATATTCGAGTGGGTTATTAGTTATAGGGCATGTCATTTGGATGTTGTTGTATTTGTTTTATTTTATGGGATTTTTACATATTTTTCTAGATTTTTTTAGAATTTATTACGAACTAGTTATTATTTTGACTCGAGTAGGAATCAAGTCAATACTTAACTACGAAACTGCCACTAGAGTATATTTTCTCTCCCGACACCCTCCCCCTTCCAAAACCCTAGCCGCCGCCGCCCACTGTGGTCACCGCTGCCGACGCCGCACTGCCGCCGATCAACGCCGCCCCGCCCCGCCGTGCAGTCCCCATGCCGCCACGACCCACCCCGGCGACCGTCCCGCCGCCGCGTCGCCGGAATCGCCCAACAAGCCGCGACGGACTCCCTTGTCGATTCGCCACCATCTGGGCCGCTCCGCCACCGCTATGACCCCGACGACCACCCCCTCGCCATCGCCGACGTTTCCCCATCATCCCGACCGCCGTCGAGGCCGGCCGTAGCCCCGATCGGAGCACGCCGCCGCCGTCGCCCATTTTCGACGCCGTCGCCGACAGCCATCGCCACCTCGGCTACCCTATTTGACACCACCATTGGACCAAGCTCGTCGAGCTGGTGCCGATATCCTGACCCTGTCCAGAATCATCGGAACTGGCAGAAACCGCCGACACTCGCCGGAAAACTGCCGGAAAATAGGATTCGTGGGAAATTTGCCGGATCATCCGTCAAACGCACCCTGTCGAATCTGATTGAACTTCGGACGCCGCTAGGTGCCAAATTCGAGTTTCGAGCCACGAAACGGAAACCCTAGCCGTCGCCGATTTTCGACTACGCGAGGTATAATTTATTTTAACTTAATTATTTGAAAGTATTAACTATTAGAATTGCATGGTAGGATTGGTGAATTGTGTGTTATAATAATATATATAAATGTAGATTTGATTAAGGATAAAATATGAAATTTGTTTGATTAAGTGGCGTCTAAAAATGGAGGCTAAGAAACCAATTAGGGTAACTAGGTAATGATCATGATCTAATGCAAACTAGCCTAAGTAGACTTGCTAGAATTGATATAGGTTGATGTGTGTTGATTGATGCGTGATTGTGTTGATTGTGTGTGCATGCTATAGGATGTGTGATTCATCATGCGGGCGTTAGTTTTTAGCTTGATTGTGTAGGTACGGTGTAGGAGCTCGCCGCCTAGGCGCGTGGACCCGTTTAGAGCTTCTACCAGGTCCGTTTAGGACTCGTTCTCTATTTTTATGCTACTCTATTGTGTATTTGATTTATCATGTGCAGGACGAGTTAAGTGGCGTTTTATTAGATCCCACTTAACTCGGGCCATTTAGCCAACAGTTCTTTTTTCGGATTAATAACCCTCGAGGATGAGATCCCTCGAGTTTGTTTTCGAACTTCAGATCCAGCTCAAGTTGCCTGCGGCCTATTGTAGTAAATCCCAACCCAGGCCTATATATGTATAGTTTTGGCGTTTTCGGTGAGAGATGGGATGAGGGTTACTTACGGCCACGTCTTCAGATAGGGCGTGTGCTCGGAAGAGCGGGCTCTGGAGCTGGGGAGAACCCACTTCGTTCCCGAAGGATCCGGACAACTCCACCTTTGAGTTCCTCAAACCCGGAGAAGTGTGGAGGTTTACGGGTACTGCAATGCAGCACATGTCTAGACTTGTGGTTCAAAGGGTACTGAAGGTGACTGCCTGAGAGTGCTCGGCCTTTGTGCTCAAGGCCAGGAGTAATATGGAAGGTGCAGAGGGTGGTAAGGAATGAGATTTGATGCGAGAAGCGATAGAGAAATGGCCAAGATATGAGAATGAGAAAGAAAGGGGGACGCTGTCTACCCGATGGCGACGGCTCCCGTATGTGCCCTGATGAGAGTTCTTGAGGAAGTATATGGTTTTGATTCAACAGGAGAGTTTGCTCTACTGTGCCAGATTGATATTAGTTATTTTTCGGGCCGGCAACACTCGTTACTGACGGTTTTTCTATATATATGTAGGTGAGGAATGCGAGCGATGAAAGCTGTCGGGATTGCGGAGGAGCAGCACGGAACCATGCACACATGTACCTGCCGCGTGTAATCTATAATGACTGGTGTGTTATCATTACGTGAATGATAATTTTTATGTGTTTGCTTGAATGAATTACTTGTTATGAAACGAACAGATAAATATGAATGAGTAGGGAGCCTTGGAGTTCAGACTCGGCTCATGTAAAAATGAATGAGATAATGATTGAATGTCATGGTGGATTGTTATTTGTTATCGTATTTTCATAAAATATTTATATACCCTTGTTGTGGACAGGTTGGCCCATATTGCACTTTTAGGGGAAACTCTGTCTGTTTTTCCGTAATAGTGTATATTTTCTTTTGGTTTCTCATTTATTGTTTGCCTTGTTTTTGCTTGTACATCATAGCATGCATGTAGGACCGGGTTAGAACCCAATCGTTCCCATTCATGCATTTCATGTTTGCATCTCCATCTTGAGATGCAGAGGGCAGATCTGGGTCGGCTTAACCGAACCTAGTAGATTAGCGAACAGTTCGGTCGCCGGTGACATTTCTGGGTCGGTTCACGGGTGAGCCGAAACGGTACACGGGTTCCGGAAAACCACCGACACTCGCATGAAAACCGCCGGAACCGCCGGAAAATTGGATTCATGAGAAATTTGCCGGATCATCCGCCGAACGCACCCGGTCCAATCTGATCGGACTTCGGACGCCGCTAGGTGCCGAATTCGAGTTTCAAGCCACGAAACAAAAACCCTAGCCGTCGCCGATTTTTGACGACGCGAGGTATAATTTATTTTAACTTAATTATTTGAAAGTATTAATTATTAGAATTGCATGGTAGGATTGGTGAATTGTGTGTTATAATAATATATATAAATGTAGATTTGATTAAAGATAAAATATGAAATTTGTTTGATTAAGTGGCGTTAAAAATGGAGGCTAAGAAACCAATTAGGGTAACTAGGTAATGATCATGATCTAATACAAACTAGCCTAAGTAGACTTGCTAGAATTGATATAGGTTGATGTGTGTTGATTGATGCGTGATTGTGTTGATTGTGTGTGCATGCTATAGGATGTGTGATTCATCATGCGGGCGTTAGTTTTTAGCTTGATTGTGTAGGTACGGTGTAGGAGCTCGCCGCCTAGGCGCGTGGACCCGTTTAGAGCTTCTACCAGGTCTGTTTAGGACTCGTTCTCTATTTTTATGCTACTCTATTGTGTATTTGATTTATCATGTGCAGGACGAGTTAAGTGGCGTTTTATCGGATCCCACTTAACTCGGGCCATTTAGCCAACGGTTCTTTTTTTCGGATTAATAACCCTCGAGGATGAGATCCCTCGAGTTTGTTTTCGAACTTCAGATCCAGCTCAAGTTGCCTTCGGGCCTATTGTATAAATCCCAACCCAGGCCTATATATGTATAGTTTTCGCGTTTTCGGTGAGAGATGGGATGAGGGTTACTTACGGCCACGTCTTCAGATAGGGCGTGTGCTCGGAAGAGCAGGCTCTGGAGCTGGGGAGAACCCACTTCGTTCCCGAAGGATCCGGACAACTCCACCTTTGAGTTCCTCAAACCCGGAGAAGTGTGGAGGTTTACAGGTACTGCAATGCAGCGCATGTCTAGACTTGTGGTTCAAAGGGTACTGAAGGTGACTGCCTGAGAGTGCTCGGCCTTTGTGCTCAAGGCCAGGAGTAATATGGAAGGTGCAGAGGGTGGTAAGGAATGAAATTTGATGCGAGAAGCGATAGAGAAATGGCCAAGGTATGAGAATGAGAAAGAAAGGGGGACGCTGTCGACCCGAGCAGGCGACGGCTCCCGTATGTGCCCTGATGAGAGTTCTTGAGGAAGTATATGGTTTTGATTCAACAGGAGAGTTTGCTCTCCTGTGCCAGATTGATATTAGTTATTTTTCGGGCCGGTAACACTCGTTACTGACGGTTTTTCTATATATATGTAGGTGAGGAATGCGAGCGATGAAAGCTGTCGGGACTGCGGAGGAGCAGCACGGAACCGCGCACACATGTACCTGCCGCGTGTAATCGTATAATGATGGTGTGTTATTGTTATGTGAATGATAATTTTTATGTGTTTGCTTGAATGAATTACTTGTTATGAAACGAACAGATAAATATGAATGAGTAGGGAGCCTTGGAGTTCAGACTCGGCTCAGGTAAAAACGAATGAGATAATGATTGAATGTCAGTGGTGGATTGTTATGTGTTATCGTATTTTCATAAAATATTTATATACCCTTGTTGTGGACAGGTTGGCCCATATTGCACTTTTAGGGGAAACTCTGTTTGTTTTTCCGTAATAGTATATATTTTCTTTTGGTTTCTCATTTATTGTTTGCCTTATTTTTGCTTGTACATCATAGCATGCATGTAGGACTCGAGTTAGAACCCAATCGTTCCCATTCATGCATTTCATGTTTGCATCTCCATCTTGAGACGCCGAGGGTAGATCTGGGTCGGCTTAACCGAACCCAGTAGATTAGCGAACGGTTCGGTCGCCGGTGACATTTCCGGGTCGGTTCACGGGTGAGCCGAAACGGGGTGTTACAG
>JAURVB010001268.1:0-53884 GCA_033002965.1 Piper betle | reverse complement strand
ATCTGATCTGTAGCTTAACTGAATAGGTGATATTTTATAAAATTATATTTTAAAATATTTAAAATTATTTTTCTCTATTTTATATTATTTACATTATTATTTAATCAGGTTATATATAGATCAGATACATGTTTGACGGATTCAGATAAGATACAACTATAAAAATAAAATAAATATAATCTTCAGATATAAATTGGATTTAGGTTCGGATCGAATTTCGGATTATAGGATCTTAACCCATCCCTAACCACAATCAACTAATGACTACCGTAAATCATGTTATCTATGCTTCTTACCATAACAAGAGGAGTTGGAGATGAGTTCAGATTTTATATGGAAAGGACGTCAATGTAGGTGAAGTTTGAATCGGCAAGTTTGGCCCTCCATTTTGTGCAGAGGGCATGGAGTTGCAGGTTGAAGAGCTTGGTGGCTCGGTTGTGGGAGCTAACACACCCCATCTCGTCTAGCTTGGACGGGTCGATTCCGACTTGGCAACATTCTGAGCTAGGCACCCCAACGGCCTTGTGTTGTGAATCCAAAACCACCTTCCCCCTTCTTCATATAGTTTCTGAATCAACAACTGAGATGGAGTTAAAAGTTGTGTTCCATAAAAAGTGATGGATTCAATTAATCAAAATATAAGAAAAATAAAATGATTAAATCAAATTATTATAATCCATCTCTAAGATATTAAATTATTATGAGTATATTTATAAACTTAGGATCTATTTCTAATATAGGTGGTATCTTTGTGTAGTTTGTTATGAAAACTAGGCAATTCTTAAGCAAGAGATGAAAACTTCGAAAGAAAAGTTAGATAACAATTGTCAATTTTAATAGCCTTTCTCTTACCCTTTTACAAGAGGACAGTTCAGGACTGAATCCATGACCTTTCTTTCTCAAGGTGGCAATTTTTATTCTAGGGTTGTAAATAGTTGTTTGCTATACTAATTATTAACCCTTCCAAATTAAATAGAATAAAAATAGCAAAAACCTAATTCACCTTATAAAACATTATGAAAAATTTTAGTTAATTTTACCTAACCAACTTTAAATATAAATAGTAGTAGTAGAAGGCTTCATTCTAACCGTTTTATACCTGTTTAAACGAAGGTCACTTAGTCATTTTACATATAACTATAAAATTCATCTCTATATCTACCTAATCATGAAATTTTTAATTGTTAAAATCTTGTTTTGATGTGATTACTTAATTTTGATTTCATTTTACTAGTTTGCAATGCTAGTTTATTAAATTTTATACAGTTGGAATAGTTTATATTTTGTCGGTGTGAAATTATTTTATGTAACTTTAAATTTTAACCTACTTCTTATAATTAGCTTGTAGGGAAATTGATAGTCACACTCCCATAAAAAGTAAAAAAAATGACCAATTAAAATAGAATAAAAATAAAATAAAATAAATCCAATTATTATAATATTTTCCATTTAATTATCATCAATCTTAAAAATCAGAGTTCATATCAAAGACATTAAATTATTATAGTTTATCTCATTATTGAAATTTTATATATAAAATTAAAATTTATTTCTAAGGTCTCCTATAATGGGGGTATACTTATATTAATAATGGTGAAAATTTAACTCAATATATTAACCATTTAAAGATCAGATGCTTGCTAACTCTATGAACAGATGTTCTTATCTAATTGAACTTAATATAATATAAGAAAGATGGAGATCACTAATGTACACACCTTGATCCCCGTTTCAAATTCCTCCTAAATGGCTGGGATGGCGGCGATGACTTGAACCTCACTCTGAGTGAAAAATCCCACTGTGAGATCATTCTGCCCTATATCAAACGTGTAAAGCCCCTGTTTGAAATAGCTTGCTCTGGGAAGATTCTTGTACACCTTCCTCTCTACATTAAACAAACAAAAATGATGCCAATTACATAAACCAAATTCTGGGTTTGGAGAGCCATACATGTGAGTGTCATATTCAAAAGATCGATAACTCGAGCCTTGAATCGGCTGAACTGGGCAACCTGGATATTGAAGGAGAATGGGGAGACAGAGGAGGGAGTTGCCGGAGTAATGGTGGATCCTGCTACTGCAAAGTTGCACCCTCTTCTGAAATTCGGTGACCCAACTGCCTCCAAGTAAGTGTTCAACAAGGGAAGATCCATGGCAGCCACTACACAATGAACACTCTTCTGCTTTAGAACATAGAGTTGGGGCAAAGATGAGTAACCCAGGAAAATATGGATAGAAGCAATTCGAAATATAGGATATAGTACACAATTGTGTGTAATGGCTCATTGTCTGAGATAAGGTAGAAGGTAAAATTATATACGTACTTAAGAAATTTATATTAGACTTTATTAGATTTTATATCAAATCATCGAGTAAATAAACTAGATAGCGGAAGCGTACCTGAAGCTATGAGAAACCAAAACGTGAATTCTGGACAATGAGATACCATAACAAAAACTGCTTATTGATTCAGGGACCAAAACCTCGTTATTTATAGCTGTAGTTTCATAAATTCATTTTCACCCATCACGAAAAGAGAAATATAAAAAGGTATCTACATATTGATTTTCATACCTTAATTTATGGCCCATAACCTTTCAATTTAATAGATCAATTTAATTTAGGCCAACCTTATATAATAACATATGATACAATTCCTGATTCACGTATATATTTATGTCCCACATCTAACAATCTCCCACTTGGACTTAATATATACACGAAGATAATTGTATAACCTTCTGAGCTCCAAAACATGTCATTATTCCAAAATAACAATCTCGTCCATTAATCAATGTCAATATAGGATCAAGGCGATTTTTGTTACATTTATCATAACTAAACCCATCCATGGTCACATACATAAATATAATTAAATGACATAGATCAAGTATGGACGTGTAGCATGAAAATTACATGTAATTTGATTTAACATGCCTATTTTTAACTGGTCCAACCTTATGAGATCACCAAAAATACCAAAACAGAGTGAACCTTAAAACAAATACAAACTCCCACTAAAGTAACATATCATCAAATGATACAACACCCATATGAGCAGCATGCTCATGAAAGACCTTGGATGGTAAACTTTTAGTAAGCGGATCCGCAACCATGGAGTTTGTCCTAACATGCTTTATAGAGAGTTAACCACTATGAACTCTTTCTTTCACAACAAGGAACTTGATCTCTAAATGTTTTGATTTAGATGAGCTCCTGTTGTTATTTGAATATAATACTACAGATTGATTGTCACAAAATATCTTAAGTGGTCTTTCAATATTATCAATAATGCACAACCCTGTGACAAAATTCTGCAACCATATTCTATGATTGGATGCTTCATAACAAGCTATGAATTCAGCTGCCATAGTGGAAGAAGCTATGAGTGTCTGCTTTGCACTCCTCCAACAAGTAGATAGACATAGCCAGAAGTGGATCGATGACTATCTTGGCATCTAGCAAAGTCAAAATCAGAATACCCAATGATCTCAAATTGATCTGACTTCCAATATGTAAGCATGTAATGTTTTGTTGTTTGAAGATATCTCATGACTCTTTTGCCTGCTATCCAGTGATCGAATCCCGGATTACTTAAATATCTACCCAACATTCCAACAATATACGCAATATTTGGATGCGTACATACTTGAACATACATAAGACTTTCCACTGCTAAAGCACATGGAATCTGTTGCATTTCCTTTCCTTCTATATGATTTTTAGGGCATTGATTGAGACTGAATTTGTCTCCTTTAGAAACAGGGGTATCTCTTGGTTTACAATTTTACATGCCAAATCTTTTAAGCACTTTTTTCTATATAGGTCTTTTGTGATAATCCAAGTATACATTGATCACGATCCCAATGTATTTGAATTCCTAATACAAAAGACGCATTTCCAAGATCTTTCATTTCAAATTTCTTTGATAAAAATCTCTTGGTTTCGTGCAAAAGATCTATATCATTATTGTCAAGCAATATATCATCAACATATAAAACCAAAAAATATACTTACTCCCACTAAACTTATGGTATATACAATCATCAATAATATTCATCTCAAAACCAAACAAGAGAATCACTTGATGAAATTTGTGATACCATTAACGAGAAGCCTGTTTAAGTCCATAGATGGATTTCTTTAATTTGCAAAGAATATTCTTTGAATCTCCCGATATAAAGTTTTCTGGTTGCATCATATAAATTGTTTCATCAATGTCTCCATTTAGAAACGCAGTCTTTACATCCATCTGATGTAACTCAAGATCAAAATGTGCCACTAATGCCATAATTATTTTGAATGAGTCTTTCGATGAAACTGGAGAGAAAGTCTGATTATAATTGATGCCTTCCTTTTGAGTAAAGCCCTTTGCAACAAGACGAGCCTTATATCTTTCTACATTACCTTTTGAATCTCTTTTGGTTTTAAATATCCATTTACAACCAATAGGTTTCGCACCTTCAGGCAATAGAACAAGATTTCAAACGTCATTAGCTTTCATGGACTTTATCTCTTCATTCATAGCATCAATCCACTTTTGAGAATTAGAACTCGTCATGGCTTGATGAAACATGATTGGATCATCTTCCATCATTCCAATGTTATCCTCATGTTCTTCGAGAAAGATGATATAATCATTTGAAATTGCATTTCTCCTTTCTCTTGTGGATCTCCTTATGGCATTTGCTCTTGAGGTTGTTGAGTTTGCTCTTCATGTATAACTTGATTAGGGAGATTCTCGACATTGTCTTGTAATTCTGATATTGTTTTTTGAACAACATCAGGAATATGGCCTTTATCCTTATTATTGTCAAAAACAATCATGGGAAGAGAAAAAGATTCTTCTTCAAAGACAAAGTCTCTAACCTCATTTCCCCTCCAAACTCAATATTCTCAAAGAACTGGACATTGCCCATCTCAAAGAATGACCTTATTATGGGATCATAAAACTTATATCCTCTAGACCATTCAGAATACCCAACAAAATAACTGCTAACTGTTCTTGAGTCCAGTTTCTTTCATTTGGCCTATAAGGCCTTGCCTCAGCTGGACAGCTCCAAATGCGTAAATGCATAATACTGTGTTTCTTTCCAGTCCATAATTCATAAGGGGTCTTTCCAGTTGCCTTTGTTGGTACTCTATTAAGAAGATATACTGCGGACTTTAGTGCCTCACCCCAAAGTGAGTCAGGTAAAGTAGTATGAGCAATCATACTTCTTATCATGTCCTTTAATGTTCGGTTTCGTCTTTCAGCAATACCATTCATGTTAGGAGTACCTAGCATTGTGTATTGTGGGACGATTCCGCACTTTTCTAGGAATTGGACAAATGGTCCTGGACGTTGTACACCTGATCCATCATATCTACTATAGTATTCACCACCACGGTCAGATTGATAGCCAATATTTTGTGTTGGTTCTCAACTTCAGCCTTATATGCCTTAAATACGTCCAATGCTTGAGACTTCTCATAAATGAGATAAAGGTAACCATAACGAGAATAATCATCTATGAATGTAATAAAATATTGTTGACCAATCCAAGAAGCCATAGGGAATGGCCCACAAATGTCCGTATGTATTAGTTCTAAGACGCTTGAAGATTTATTGGCACCTAGTCTCCTTATATTTATTTGTTTTCCATTAATGCACTCAATATAGACTTGAAAATCTGATAAATTGAGAGAATCAAGAATTCCATTTGACATAAGTCGTTCAATTCTGTGTTAAAAATGTGTCCTAAATGATTGCCACTTAAACCCACATGCAAAGTTTCATTAAAAGATGCAATAGTATCAAGTAAATACAGATTATCATAAAAAGACAAGAAACCTGTACCAACAATCTTTGAATTTAAGAAAAGACTAAACTTATTATTTCTAAATGAACGAGATTAACCAGATTTGTCCAATATAGAAATAGAAACCAAATTCCGTCTAAAAGACGGTACTATATATGTCTCTTTTAAATCCAAATAATATCATGTCTTTAATAATAATCTAAAAATCCCTATTGCTTCAACTACAACTAATTTGCCATCACACACATAGATGAATCTTTCAGCATCATTTGGCTTTCGGCAACTCAGGCAACCTTGCATTGACACACTCATGTGAGTAGTAGCACCCGAATCTAGCCACCAAGTGTGTATGGGTACCGAAGCTAAATTAACCTCAGAACAAACAAAATTAAGAAATGGACCTTTCTTTACACGCCATGCGTGATACTTAGCGCATTCATTCTTCATATGTCCAGGTTTACCACAAAAGAAACAACAAGAAGCATGATTTTCTTTCTTTTGCTGTTGTTTGTGAGACCCATTATCAACATCCTTAGCCCTTTTCCTTTTCTTATTTTTGTCCTAATAGGTGCTAGCCAAATGAGCACTCTCACCCTATTCTTGCCTCAATCTTTCTTCTTCTTGCACACAATAAGAAATGAGCTCATTAAGAGTCCATTTGTCCCTTTGACAGTTATAACTGACTTTGAATTGATTGAATTGTGCAGGAAGATAAATTAAAACTAAATGCACGAGCAAATCTTCAGATAGCTCTAACCTTAGTGCTTTTAGTTTTGAAGAATATTTGACATCTCTAAGATTTACTCCCTTATGCTTGTTTTGCCTTTAAAATTGATTAACCAAATTCATAGAACAAAACAAAATGCCCATAATAAGATTAATAATTCAATCAATATTGAATCCCATCATCAGATACCTAGCACAACATTAATATTTAGTCTTTGGATAGAAATATTAATTTGTAAGTGGTACTCTAAGTGCAGTAATTAAATATGGATAATAAATTACCTTCCTTTGAGCCGATTTATTATTCACATGAAAACTTGATAATTATCCCATATTTAAAATGAGTCTTAATACAATAATAAAATATAGATAATAAATCCTGTCAAATAATAAACCTTCCTTTGGGCCGATTTATTATCCACATGAAAACCTGATAATCATCTCATATTTATTACAAAAATGAGCCTTAGTGTAGTAAAATATGGACAATAAATCCTATCAAACAATAAACCTTCCTTTGGGTCGATTTATCATTCACATGGATGCCTGATAATTATCCATTATTTATTAAAAATAAATCTTAGTGTAGTAATCAAATATGGACAACAAATCTTGTTAAATAATAAACCTTCCTTTGAGCCGATTTATCATTCACATGGACACTTAACAATCATCCCATATTTATTATCACAAATGAATATATAATTCTGTCAAAGATTAACCTTCCTTTAGGCCGATTAATATCCACGTGAATTAAATACTCATAACCATCTTAATATTTAAAAAATTAATTTCCACAAAGAGGCCACTTTGGCAGTATATTGTAGTTCTTAATAAATTTTAAAATATTAATTATGGCTGAACAAAAACTAGGTTATAAAAATAACTTTATGTGGGAGTTTTCGAAATTATAACCTTTTATAACTGTATTTTCCTGTATTCTTTCCGTTGAATCCTAAATCTGTAGATTTGAATGGAATAGAACTGAATAGTTTCAATGCATAATTTAAATATAAATTAAAACCTAATACTCAATGATTTAATATGAAGGTGGCTCTGACGATGCTTGTTGGACTTTATTAGATTTTATATCAAATCATCGAGTAAATAAACTAGATAGTGGAAGTGTACCCGAAGCCATAAGAGAAACTAGAGTTTTGACCACCTTAGGTATTGGTCTTCTAAATCTAAGAAGAGTTTTCCAAAACCTGAATTCTGGACAATGGGATACTAGAACGAAAACTGCTTATTGATTCAGGGACCATAACCTCCTTATTTATAGGTGTAGTTTCATAAATTAATTTTCACCCATCACGAAAAGAGAAATATGAAAATGTATCTATAGATTGAATTTCACACTTTTCACATTGAATTGTACCCGCTAATTTATGGCGCATAACCTTTCACTTTAGTAGATCAATTTAAATATAATAACATATGACACAATTCCTGATTCACATATATATTTATGTCCAACATCCAACACTTTATAATGAGGCGGTCATCGCAGAACCTCCCGGATGGCTTCTTGAAGAAAGTCTGGCCGTTGGGCGGGTCAAGCTGCTTGCCCATGCCGGCCACCAGGCCACCAAAGTCGGAGTTCGAGTCGCCGAAGTTGAAGACGGTCGGAAGGCTGAAGGTGGTGGGGGAGACGAAGGGAGGAATCATGAGGAGGGCAAACATGGTCAAGGTAAGACATCACCGTTGCATATTGGCTTTGTTTGATGGCTAAACTTAGTCCTCATGTGGCATAGTTGTAAAATTTGGAATCGGACGATAAATTGAATTGAAGCGAAATTATTAAATCAAATTGATTTATTGAAAAATCAGAAAATAATCCGTTTACGTAAATCGGTCAAAATTGAGGCTGATTCAATTAGTTTTTTGCAACTAGTATTTTTTATACTTCACGAGATCTATATTTTGCTAACATGTCTCAAATACAAGGAGTATGATTGAAGTGTTAAATTAATCAATGAATTTTATAAATGTTCTAATAATTAAGGGGTTAATTATTGACAATGGCCGGCTGATCAAGAAATCTTTTTCTTCTCCACGCTCCATATGGGTTGAAAATTCAAATATTTAAGATGAAAATTACCAAAATATTCTTCTTACTTTAGGCGGAAGAAGTGTAGCGCGTGACAAAGAATATGGATTGATCATTAATTCATTATAACTTAAATGTCGGCCCTACCACAACAAAGAATTTAGGTTTTCGCTATAAAATTTGTCAACATTAGCATGGCTTGCTCGAGAAATTTGATTTTTTAATGATAATATAATATATAATGATGTTTACATATATTGGAAGGAGAGTGCAAGGATCATAAAATTTTACCTTTTTTAGACTTCATTTGAATCTATTTTTAGATTTTCCAGAAATGCACTATTTTAAAGCATTTAGATTTTACTTTTATTGTTACTTTGGAAATTAAAATGGAAAGTTGAGACCATTAGGTTGATTTAAAAAATTATACATACATGATTATTTATTTTTATTTTTAGATTTTAGGTTGGGACCCACTAAAAATGCTCCAAATAGGAGATGTAGCTCATGTATGTATGGTACTTTTATAAGCATAAAAAATACTATCAAAATAGTGTACATTGTCTGAAAAGAAAAAGAATAAGAGAATTTAGCATATATATATATATACATATAATGTAAATACAATGCTAAAATTTTTCCTTGTTGCCCTATGTTTTGAGGAGAAGACACGAGCGAAAGTTGTATTTTTGGAGACAAAATTAAATTAAGTTATGTTGTTTTTGTTTTCTAATTAAGATTTTGTTTAATTTTAGGAAAAAATTAAAGTGAATTACACCTCATATAACTTGGATGAGCTACCCATCTAATTTAACTTTTTTAGTATGTCCCACAAAATAATATTTATATTATATTAAAATTAGAGTGTATAAGTAAGAGGTTGATAAAATTTTATCTTTTTTGACATCATTATAACTTAAATTTAAAATTTTTGAAAAATGTACTAGTTAATAGATATTTTGAAATTAATTTTTATTATAATTATTTTGATAATTAAGATGAAATGAATAGAAGCATTAGATTGATTTGACAATTTATAATTATCCTTATTATTTATTTATCTGTACAAATTTTGATTAGTAAGACCCACTAAATTGCTTCAACTAAAAAATTTGCTTATATAATCTATATGATATGTAACTCATTATATAAGACTCTTAATTTTATAGAAAAGAAGTGACAGTAGAGACTTTTGTAGAAATGATACTCAGTGAACTTGACAAGGTAAAAAATTAGGTGACCCAAAATAAATATTTATAATGTTGAAAAGATATAGTGTTTTACTGAGTTCAAGAGCTCTGAGACGAGATAAACCCCTATTTATTTTTATTTGAGTTAGAGTTAGATATTAAGTCAAATTTTATTATGTCCGATATTAAATCACTTAATTAAGCATATAAGCAAAGCACATAAACAACATGGCTACTTAAACTTGTATGCAAAAGAAATGTGTAATGTGAAAGAGCAAGAAAAAGTATAACATTTGGAAACACTTTTGATTATATAATTTAGAATATTGGATTTTAGCATAGTGTGCAAGTGGGTTCTTAGCTAGTGTATATATATATATATATATGATTCAATTTAATCCGTTTCAAGTATAACTTTTTAGATCTAACTCATCTCCTCAACATGATTAATCTAAATTAAAAATTTATACGTGTAACCTCTTTTATATATTAGATTTAAATGTATGACCAATTTTAAAAAGAATATCACAATTCATCCACTTTAAAAGGTTACACCATCGGAATTCTTTTTCTGAGCTCATGACCTTAAACTACAACCATGATCTCGACCAAACCACTGTCAAATGCTATTTTGAATTGAAACTAATATTATCTGTAATGACCCAATTCGGGTCCAAAATAATCGATTAAAATATTTTTTTCAAAATCTTTAACTTACGTTTAAAATTATCAGCATATCTTCATTAATAGACTAAATTTTATTTATCTAATAAGTAATAAATATGAGGCTAATTTAAAAATATTACATTTACAACTTGATCATTTGAGTGGCCATTTGCATATTAGCAATTCAAATTTCCCATACACAGTAGGTGGTCATCATGCAATACAAGAGAGTGGTCACTAAGATCTAAAATAGTGCAGCACTAGCATCTATAGTGTTGTGGATTGCAAACCTCACATCAATTAGGTAGGATGAATGCACAAATCAAAGAGAACTATATTAAGAACTAATTACTCTGATAGACACATAAAGATACTTGTCATTGAAATGACTTGCTATAGCTTATTTGTCCTGATTTTTATACTATATTGAGATTTCTTTATGCTTTAGGGAAAATGTTGAGTTTTTTTATGGTGTAGTTGTTAAATGCTTCTTTCTCCAAGTTAGATGATGTAAAACCCATGACTCAAGTCAAAGTTTTACGTTACCGAACCAGTCGGTTCAACCGTTGGTTTGAGTCGAGTCAGTTTCATAAACCACGTGCTGAGTCGAGGCCAGCCGTGAGTTATGAGCGATGAGAGTCAGGTGTACCTGAACATATGATGATAACGTCGAGAAGATGGTGAGAAATGAGTTATCAGAATATATGAAAGTATGCAGTATTTTTTTCTTTTTATATGTTGGATCGTAAAATAGTTTTAGGCCGAATGACGCATTAGGACATGTTAGATCATATTTGGGTGGGTTATTAGTTATAGAGCATATCATTTGGATGTTGAGTTTGTTTTATTTTATGGGATTTTTTTCATATTTTTCTAGATTTTTTTTTAGGATTTACTACGAACTAGTTATTATTTTGACTCGAGTAGGAATCGAGTCAATACTTATTTACAAGTTTGCCACTAGGGGTGTTTTTCTCCCTCCCAACACCTTCCCCCTTCCAAAACCCTAGCCGCTGCAGCCCTTGAGATTGCCGCCATCGTCGCCGACATCGCACGGCCGCCGATCAACGCCACCCCGCCCTGCCATGCCGCCACGACCAACCCCAGCCACTGTCTCGCAACCACAACG
The DNA here is from genome assembly GCA_033002965.1 of Piper betle. Lineage (NCBI taxonomy): Eukaryota > Viridiplantae > Streptophyta > Magnoliopsida > Piperales > Piperaceae > Piper > Piper betle. The sequence goes on along the minus strand of JAURVB010001268.1, from coordinate 42,323 downwards.
CCGAAATCGCCCCACAAGCCACAATGCTCTCCTTGTCGATTCGCCACCGTCTGGGCCACGCCGCCGCCGCTGTGACCCCCACGACCACCCCCTTGACCTCCCCGACGTTTCCCCCTTACCTAGTGCCGCCGTTGAAGCCGGCCGTGGGCCAGATCGGAACAACCGACCTCCCCGATCGAACTTGCCGCCGCCGCCATGGCCGTGCTTGCTATCACCACCATTGGGACGAGCTTGCCGAGCCGGTGCTAACCCTTACCCCGATTGCCCCGCCGAAACAGTCGCCAGAAAATCGTCGGGACAGTCGCCGGAAAACTGCCGGAAGTCGCCGAAAAACCGGATTCACTGAAATTCGTCGGAAATCACATGATCTTTCGCCGGATCCCTCTGATTAAACCCTATCGAACTTCGGACACCATAGGGTGCCGAATTCGAGCCAAGAATCCCGCGAGGTATAATTTATTTTAACTTAATTATTTGAAAGTATTGATTATTAGAATTGCATGCTAGGATTGGTGAATTGCGTGTTATAATTATATATATAAATGTAGAATTGATTAAGGATAAAATATGAAATTTGTTTGATTGAGTGGTGTTAAATGGAGGCTAAGAAACTAATTAGGGTAACTAGGTAGTGATTATGATCTAATGCAAACTAGCCTAAATAGATTTTCTAGAATTGATATAGGTTGATGGGTGTTGATTGATGCGTGATGGATGTATGTGTGATATCGGATGTATGACTGCATCATGAGCGGGCATTAGTATTTAGTTTTGATGTGTAGGTACGGAGTAGGAGCTCGCCGCCTAGGCATGAGGACATTCTACCAGGTCCGTTTAGGACTCGTTCTCTGTTTTACGCTATTCTACTGTGTATTCGATTTATTACATGCAGGACGTGTTAAGTGGCATTTTATTGGATCCCCCTTAACTCGGGCCATTTAGCCAACAATTTTCTGGATTAATAACCCTCGAGTTTGTTTTCAAACTTCAGATCCAGCTCACGATGCCTTCAGGCCTATTATATAAATCTCAACCTAGACCTATATATATTTATAGTTTTCGCGTTTTCAGTGAGAGATTGAATGAGGGAAATCCGACTACCGTGCTACGCGAGCGGGCACGTGTGAGTCAATAGTGGGCTCTAGAATGGTGTGCGGGCCATATAATTCCCGAGGGATCCTGACAACTCCATCTTTGAGTTCCTCAAGCCTGCAGAAGTGTGGAGGTTTATGGGTACTGCAATGCAGTGCATGTATATACTTGTGGTTTCAAAGGGTATTGAAGGCGCATGCCTGAGAGTACTTGGCCCCTGTACTCAGGGCCAGGAGCAATACGGAGGACGTAGAGGGCTGAGACGAATAAGAAAGAATTGCCATGGAAGTGATAGATGAAATAGCCAATGAAAGAGAATGATATGGAAAGGGGATTTTGTCGACCCGAGGGCGACAACTCCCATATGTGCCTTGATGAGAGTTCTTGAGGAAGTATATGGTTTTGATTCAACAGGAGAGTTTGCTCCCCTGTGCCAAATTGATATTAGTTATTTTTTAGGCCTGTAACACTCGTTATTGACGGTTTTTCTATATATATAAGTGAGAAATGCGAGGGATGAAAGCTGTCGGGACTGTGGAGGAGTAGCACAGAACCGCGCACACATGTACCTGCCACGTGTAATGTATAATGAAAGTGTGTTAATGTTACGTAAATGATAATTTTGATGTGTTTGTTTGAATGAATTGCTTGTTATGAAGTGAACAGATAAATGTGAATGAGTAGGGAGCCTTGGAGTTCAGCTTCGGCTCAGATGAAAACAAATGAGATAATGATGGGATGCCATGGTAGATTGTTATATTTTATCGTATTTTGATAAAATATTTATATACCCTTGTTGTGGACAGGTTGGCCCCCATTACACTTTTAGGGGAAACTCTATCCGTTTTTCCGTAGTAATATATATATTTTTTGGTTTCTCATTTATTATTTTGCCTTGTCTTTGCTTGTAGGTTATGACATGCATGTAGGACTCCGTTAGAACCCAATTGTTCTCATTCATGCATTTCATGTTTGCATCTCCATCTTGAGATGCCGAGGGCAGATCTGGGTCGGCTTAACCGAATCTAGTAGATTAGCGAACGGTTCAGTCGCCAGTGATATTTTTGGGTCGGTTCACGGGGGAGCCGAAATGGGGTGTTATAGATGATCATATCACATTTTAATTTGACTCTTCTATAGCATTTTTTTCCCAATAATATCACCATCTTACCTTTTCTTTGGAAAAAAATGTCACCGTGTCACACTACATTTGAATATTTGTCTGCGCTTCTATTTTAAATAGCAAATGACACTTATTTGTCTTAAAAAAAGGACATTTATAATTTGTAAACTTAATTATAACCCATGAAAAACTTACATAGAAAATATGTTATTCATGTCCTTTATCATTTTACAAGTAATTTCTGCGCGTATAAATTTTATAAGATTAATATATTTCAGGCTTTAAGAATAGCATTAACTTTCATAAAACATTACTTTGAAGAATCAAACTCAATATAATTGTAGATCTAATCAAAAACATTACTCACGTGGGCTGCATCAATCGATCACGGAAGAAGGTTAAAAAGTGAGTTTTTCGGGGCCAATGTGTAAATATGTAACTTAGAGGGATGTGAAAGTGATGAGTGAATATGATGGGAGTGTTTCGGAGATATTTTGTCATTTTATTGGTCTTCCCGCCCCCCTCCCCCTCACGGGCAAGCTTCGATTTTTTTTTTTTGATATTTATTCGATGGAGTAGCTAGTCAATTTCATCATACGTCCTCCACGGTCGGTAATCCCTTTTCTCCCGACTTTTTCTGATTTTTTTCATGTATTTTTTTGTCTTTTTGGGGTGAATTTGAAGTGTTTGGAGGGGTGGATGTTTTTTTTCTTGGTAATTTGAGGTATGGGATGTTTGTGCTGCTAATTTTTGTGTGAAAGTGTTCGATTTTTTTGATTTTGGTGTGTTGTAGGCTGGGATTGTGGATGGTAAGAGTAATATGATGGTGTAATTGTAATTTTCTTGGATTTCTTTGTGGCTGGGTCATGTTGGAATCCCCAGGATTGGGACTGGGAGAGAGATGGTGGCTTTGGTGCTTTGAATCAGGGGTGGTTGTCTTTTTGATGAATTTAATATGGGATAGGTTGATATGTGTGCTTATTGTGGTGTGGCCTGCTATGTTTCGTTTAGATTATGGAGTAGCTTTTATTGATATTGATTAGTGTAATTTATATTTTGCATTTTTCCAGAGCTGATTATAGCCCCAAACACTGCTTGCTAGATCCAGAGTTTACTGTGAGGGGACTACCGTTTCATAGAAAAGATTTGGAGGTAAATTTTTCTTGATGCGTAATCTTGGATGATTCAAGACAGATTGGAACTTATTTCCTGTGAGAGGCTTCTCGGTAATAACTGTGATTTTTAGCTGGTATTCTTGGTTTGCAGGTAACAAACAGTAGAGGAAATGCGCTGCAATGTAGTCACTATGTGCCGGTTCACGTTCCTGAAGGAACTACACTTCCTTGTGTGATATACTGTCATGGTAATAGGTGCGTAAAGAAGCATTGTTTATTATCTACTTTGTTGTCTTCGTTTTTGTGTTAACTGTTTTTTTTATATTTTATCATGTCTCATTCATATAAATATATATTTCTTTGTGTTGTGCAAAGAAAACAAAAAGAGTGTATTGCATTTATTCGGGAAGTTTGTGGTTAAAATTAGAATTTTGATCTCTTATAATCTCCGGTTGTATATTACTTTGAATAATGTTATCTTGAAAGTGCTTTTCTTTCTTTCTTTCTTTCTTCTTCTTCTTCTTCTTTTATTATTTTTCATAGTGTGTTGTTTGACATGTCAGTTTGTGATTTAAAAGGTAATCACACTATTTGTGAACCATCATAATTGTTTACAGTTTACACTAGGAAATGTCTACTCTCCCCTCCCCCTGCTTAATTTGTTATATTGGCTATTGTTTAAATTCATTACATGTTTCCCTAAGAATCGTTATCTCTTATTCTGGAATATATGGTACTGTACATTTTCTGTATCTTATTGTCCTCTTATTTCATCAGTCATGTGAAGACTTTGTACAATTTTTTAGTGGATGTAGAGCAGATGCTAGTGAAGCTGCTATTATTTTGCTTCCGTCAAATATCATGGTTTTTGAACTTGACTTTTCGGGATCAGGATTGTCAGAAGGAGAGCATGTCACTTTGGGATGGAACGAGGTATGTGATTGGGTAGTGCTGATTTAAGGATATATATATATATAGAGAGAGAAGCGTTTGTATCAGCCAGCGGCAGAGAATTATGTGCGCCCAATATTAATCTGGACCGTCCGATTATATGAACGGTCCAGATTAATATATGTATGATAAAACCCTAACCATATTATATCAGCTGCATCCAATTTCACAACCCTCCACTGCACTGTGTCCGGCGGCTCCCTTTACGCCGTTGAGGCCGTCCTGATGCTGCTCGCCGCGTGGCGTCACGCCGTCGATTCCAGCGGCCACCGCCCTCTTGACGTTGCGGTCTCTCCACCCAAGCTACAAAGCTAGAAGCTTGCTGTGTGCAAGCTCCTCGTCGCTTCCGTCGATGCGCCTGACTGCTGATGGGTGATTTTGGGTTTTATGGTTTTCAGGTGGGAATTGTTACAACATCTTCATCCAAATTCCACTCGCTATTTTAGCCCAGATGATATGGTGAATCTTAATTTGTCAGTTCCATCTATATCTGCTGAGGTATCTATTCGAGTTAGTGGATTCTTATATTTTGGTTGCCTTAGAACCTGCTAAATATCTTGCCATTACAGATATGTCTGTTCTGCTCATTAACATTTCAGAATGAATTGCCAGAATCTGCTGCAAATATGGATTTAGAAAAGACAGCCGAAGATGCTGAAGGATGTGAATTGGCAGAGAAAAATGATGAAGATGGAAAGGAAGAGGGTGCACATTTAATGAATGGAAGCAAGAAAGACCCATCTGTGCGAAGATATGAGCTGCTGGTGGATAGTGGGCTTGGCGAGGTTTGTCATTTTAGAACTGATCAATTATGATATTATGATGTTGGGCTTCCTTTGTTTTGCACTTCATTTACCCAAAAAAATCCCATGCTCAGTTTATCAAAATTCAGCTTTGCTATTTTGGCTAATATTTGTACTGCAAGCTAAGTTGTTCTTGTTCTTTATGAAGAGTCTCATTGATACATGTATTGAAAATGCCGGGGAGTTGCTTAGATCGAATTTTGGCGGATGAAGTCTTGTATGAGGTATGATATGTGTGGTCTTGCAATGTACCATCTTTGTAAGTTAAATACAATTAACTGTTCATTATACGCTTATCTTGATGTACTCAAGGTTGCCACTGGGGGAGCTGGCAGCATTCTTCAGCAACCATATGGCAATAAGTTGAAAGCTTTAAATGAAGCCATAGCTTCTTGGCTGCGCAGCCAAACACTGACGAGTCCGACGATGAACATCTATTTGAAAATTTCCATTCTAGCAGGACAATCAAAAAATTGATACTGGACTCACCTTTATTTGCTACTTGTTTACGGAAAATGGCTTTCGAAGGAAGACGTGATACATGGGCTCTTGGTCACAGGTATAATTCCCTTAATGAAGTCATTTAAACTGCACTATGAAGAATCTCTTGGATTCATTTCATCTATTGGGTTTATTTTTATAGGTGTTGAATCATTTGATGTGGATATGGAGCGGCAAAAAGTGACAGTGAAAGGCAATGCGGATCCGGAGGCTGTATTGAAAACCGTTTCAAAGACAGGAAAGCAGACTTCCTTCTGGGAAGAGGCTAATGCTGAAACTGTTGCTGCTTCCAACTGATGTATACAAACTCTTTGAGTTATGGGTGCTACAGTTTGCTTTCTTTTTGCTAAACTGGATTTGGCAGTTTTGAATTGCATGCTCTAGATCGTATATAGTGTATACCATAACTTTGTGTGATATGTTTGTAACTGGAATTTCCATTTTCAAAGATGTTCTGATCCTCTTCTGCAATTTTGGCGTGCAATTTTGTTGGTAGTGTGAACATAGCATTCTGGTAGGCTTGTTTCAAGACTCTGTTTCACAACAAAATTCGGTTTGCGGAGTATAATGGGATTGTTGAAGTAATCGAAAAATATTGTCCCAAAATTGAAAAAGAGAAAACCATTATACTTTGCATTGGCTATGATGAAATGTGACTTTCCATTATAAACAGCATTTGTTTTCCATGATCAGAACAATATTTGCATGCCGCTTTAGATCAAATGTGTATTTTATGAATCTATATCTGCCGATATTCGTCACCACAATTACCAATTACTTTCATGAGATCCTTCCCTTTAGCAGATGCCTCTCTGATGCTCTCCACATCTTCTTCATCCAACGCAAGTGAGAATATCGTGTTTGTGTCTTGAATGTGCTCCGAAAGGCCTAATCTTACACCAATCATCGATCCTGCTATAGCTGCCTAAACAATAAAAAAACTCATAAGAACTCATGATATAACGAGTGCAATGTGCAATGAAAAAGCAATCAAGTTTTCACCATTTCATTTCTTCTATATCAAGAACAAACTGCATTTTCACCATTACAAAAACGGCGTTCAAATTACATTATTGTTACCACTTGATTGAACCTAATAATTCATATAAACACTAGAAAGAAGTTAGTAGATAAATGAAAGTCCTCATACACAATATCCAACAAGGAAGGGAAAGTTATGCTACCCGGTTGCTGAATATGGGAATGCCATTTTCGAGGATCATTTGTAGCCTTTCAGTATCAAAATTGGTCGAGGCAAGAGTTTTGATTTTACCTGCATCCCTTCAACAAGGTGAAAGGGAAAAAGACTACATTGTAAAAATAGCATGCCTAGAATGTACGAGCTTGAATGATAAAAAATGTCCACAAAGAGATAGCAAAACTAGCTTTGCATGAACCAATATCTATAATGGAATGCCTACCTTGACTGTATAAAAAACATTCGACCTTTCAAAGTAAAACAAGCACCAGCCCTAAGAAAGGAAACATACATGTGCTAATTTAATTAACATTCTTGCCTTGCATTCCTCTCGCATATCTACTCTTCTTTTGTATTCCACTAACAATAAGCCAAAACTATGAAAATGTAGAACTTGAATTTGTATCAGTAAATAACAAAACCCTCAGTGAAACCAAATATGTTACCATGTAAATGGTGGGGGAAAAATAACACAATTTTAAACAATCAAACCTGACCATTGACTGAGCAACTGGAAGAAAAAAAGCACAAGATTATCTTCTGGAATCCATATCTCAATGTAGCTAAATTAAAAGAAGGCATAAGTAGCATTATTTTCGTTTATCCCTTCAATGTTAAAAAATTAACAGCATTTGCATAATCGAAAGGTAGAAAATACAACCAATCTAACATAAAAATTTTAAGCAACAAGGTCATGTAAGGTAGGGAAAAAAGCCCAACCGTCTAAATCAAATACACACAACAAATGCTATTTGCTAAGAAAAGGTGATTCCTTTCCTCATAATCTGGATACTCAATTACATCATTATACAACTTGTGTTGTATGACAGCAGTTAGACTTACCACTCAAAATCAGATTCTCTTCTTTAAAGTATATTGAGAGCATAACTAAAAGCCGTTGTGCAGGTGCCGGATGAGCCGACTGCTGGTGCAACGACTACCACTTCTTGCTCCTCCCGCACAACAGGAACTAAGAGGCCACCATGGCCAAGGTTAGGGACCTCCATCCTTCTATCCTAGACCCTGGCCCTAATGGCCTCTTTGCTGCTGCTGTGCGGGAGGAGCTGAATCATGCTAGGAAACCCAGATGGAGATATAAGTGAAACATGCTAGTATTACCTGAAAAAAAATTCTGTTGCTACTGAGTCATGGAAATAGACCGAAGATGACAATCTGCTTGGGGAGGGAGGGGTCGTCGATTCCGGCGGCGGGAGACTGATAGGTGGTGGCGGGGCAGCGATGGTCGGAGGCGGCAGCCGGGGCAGCGAGGGTCGGAGGCGGCCACCAGGAGGCGCCCCAAGATCACAATCGGGTTGGGGAGGGAGGGGGTCATCGATTCCGGCGGCGGGAGACCGGTAGGCGGCGGCGGGGCAGCAATGGTCGGAGGGCTGGCAGCACGGAGGGCAGCGAGGATCGGAGGCGGCCACCAGGAGGCGCCCCAAGATGACAATCGGGATGGGGAGGGAGGAGGTCTTCGATTGCGGCGGCGGGAGATCGACAGGCGGCGGCGATGGTCGAAGAAGGCAGGAAGTCCAAAGATGGTAGGTTTTCATCACGTTTCATGAATTAATCTGAGACCACCTATTTCATCGGACGGTCCAGATTCAGATATGGCGCATATAACTTCCCTGCCTATTGCCGAGGAAATCTTTTCCCTATATATATATATATATAATAATAATAATTAATATATATATATATTATAGAGTGTGAAGTTAGTCGATTCTTGTATTTAGCGTGAAGAGGTATTGTTTGACTTTATGATATTTTCTGAAGTTCGGAAATTCCATGCATTAATTTTGTGGTATATAGTGTGCAGTGTTTAGGCATGGAGGTTTTATTTGATTAGAATTGTGCATGTTAACCCTTGTGTTATGATGGGTGTTGGATATTATTGCTATAAGAGTTGTATTTTAGTTCATCGATTTTGTTAACTGTTTGATGTTGTAATTGGTTGTAGATGCTTTTATTGTAACTTGGAGATTATATGCATTATATTGTGGTATATGAAGGCGAAGTTTTTAGGCTGTGCAGAATTGATTTGGTTCCCAATATGGCTGGTCACCTTTTTATACGGGTGAAATTTATGTGCATTTGTTGTTGTAATAGTTAGACAAGATTTGCTTTAGAGCTGAGTTTATTTTGTACCAGAAACATTCATTGTGTTAATGTTCTATCTATTTATTTTTCTAATAATTTTGATTGTTTGTGTTAATGCAAGCTGCAAATTACCTTAAAAATAAGAGGTTATTCGATTTAGCTGTCAAAACAACAAGCGAAAAGATAGTGGGAAAGAAACCCGAGGAGATTCGAGAGCTATTTGGCATCAAGAATGATTTCACACCCGAAGAAGAGAAAGCAATTCAAACGGAGAACCAGTGGGCTTTTGAATGAGGGAGGCTCCTGTTTTCGAAACAAAATTAAGTTAGATCTAAACTAGCATACTGAACTAGAGAAGAGCTGACCTCTTAGAGGTACCGATGTCTTTTCTGATCTTGTCTTGCATCTTTTCCTTTTTGAGGTTTGATTACACTAGGATAAAAAGAACCAAGACACATTAACCTCCAACTAATTTCTCAGTTATAAAAAGTCCCATACTATGCCCAATTAAAATTGACAATTTTCAAATATTGATCTTCATATTATGAAAGTGAAAATAAGAAAACATCTACAAATTGAATTTGATACAGTTTGGATTTTATATATTCTACCAGACTTCAAATAATGTGAAAGAAGAAGAAGAAGAATTTATTTCTCCTACCAGAATCATTTCTGATTGGCTGAATGTTATAACTGGTAATGATGATAATAACTAAAATAAAAGTATTTCTACTATTGAAGAATCAAGATATGGACCAAACATACAGAAAAACAATTTGGGAAAGACAGCAAAATTCATAGCAATATGCTATTCATTTCATATCAGTCTTTAAAACAATAACAGTGTGTAATATTTCTTCTTCTCAGGAGTAAGAGATATAGATCCTAATCTAGGATTCTTGTAACATTTAATGTCAATGAAAAAATCAAACAGATCAACATTCTATGTAACAAGTCACCATAAATTAATAAATTTTGAATTAGCCTTACACATATGCCTGTCAGTAGCAACTGCGGCAATTCGTGAGAATGTTCCACATGGATAAAAGAAAGTCTTCTAGCCTGCACAAATCATCAAAATCTCAATATGCAAAACCCAAGGACACAACAAAGTAGCCAGAGCTATGTATCATTTAGAAAGTACACTACTTTGTTAAAGTAGTAACTAATTTCTCCAGCAAGTCATTGTAGTACCACTCAATACCTGGGGTAAAAACATTCATTGTATGTACTGCCCAACATGATGATTAGAAGATGTAGGACATAACAAAGAGGAAAAACAAAAACATCTATGCATGTTTCATAAATGGACAAATAAAAATCGTAAAGTGCCTGTGTCAAACCAATGAAATAAGGTCTGTACTTGTTAGAGTACCATAAATGTAATCGTGTACATTTAGAAAGCTAGAGTAAATGTGTAATAAGCCTAGTTGATTTGGGCAGATTCTAGGCAATGTATAATAATGAATTAGAACAAGGTCCATCTTCCATCAACTACATATATAATGATGGCTTTGAACAACAACCTAGTAAGTCTGAGTGCCACTCGTCATTTTGATAGTCTTTAGATGATACATAGTCGTGCTGTCGATGAAACAGTTCTGTACAAAGATAGGAAGGTGTAAAATCATATAAAAAGGAGGTACTCTTGATATTCTTCAATGATGTGAGATGTAACCAACCTTGAATCTTTAAAAGTATCACTTTGTTTACAAGCATAGCTTTTGGAAAGATTATCTTCTTTCTGTGCATCTGTATCTGAATCATGATGATCATTTTTCTTTGATTTTCTTGAGCTTGCATTTTTCTCCAGCAGAGAACTAGCAGCAATTTCTGTGACCCCTATCAGATGTTGAATAACCTCACACTGATTCACATCCATGTTAGCCTGCGATATTTGTAATTCTTTTTCAGTTTCTCATTTTCTTCCCGGAGGGCTTCACAAAAGCCATGTTTGGATAAGAACAGGAAAGGGTTTTCTTCAGCATCATGGTGTGATTGTTGGAGGGATCAGGTTTTAAAATCACATCATGGACTTTCATGTCCTCTTCATCTAACGTGTACTCATGTTGGTCTTTCTCAATAACTTTCAATCTTTCCTGTAAAAATAGAGTCAAATCCAACACGGCTGGCAACTTTTTTTTTGCTGCTACTCAGCCAGATCTGGCCGCTGTCGGCCAGGTCCGTTCGCCGCCTAGTTGTGCATCCAGATCCGGTCATGACTGGATTTGATCTGGGGCTGCCAGACATGGCCGCTCGTGACCGCTCGACGACCGCTGGCGTCATTGGGGAGGTTTAATTTTTTTTTTTTAAACAATAGATCTAGGCTGTCCTTGTAATCGGACGGCCCGGATCAAAGTTTGGGGCAGAAAACCCCGAGCACATCCAATCGCCTATATATATATATATATGGAGAGAGAGAGAGAAGAGAGAGAGAGAGAGAGAGTTATGCTCGCAGTGCATAGCAGAAAGGGCAGTTGGATCGAAATCCAATGGCCCAAAACCCTCCCCGATTTTCCCCCTACTTATTTTTCGCCTTCACACCATCCCCCCGGTCCCGCTCCGCCGCCAACCCGCCCCACCCAACCACCCCTGCCCGCAACCTCCATCCCCCACCGCCCCCGCCCGTAGGCACGACACCACCCCCTCCCGGCCCCGCCGCGTTGCTCCCCCCCCCACCCCCTCAAGCGACCACCTTCCTCCCCTGCCCCTGCCCGTAGCTGCAGCCCCCCGCATTCCCCTACCCTGGGCGCCACCTTCCACCACCTCCCCGGTCGGTGCAGTAGCCCCCACCCCCGCCCCGCCCGCTCGCAATGCACTCCGCATGTTCACTGTCGCCCGCACCTGAGAGCCGCCGCGCGTTGTTCCAGCTGGCCCACCCATGCCTGAGGCAGTGACAATGTCGGCTAGGGGCAGTTGGTGGCAAGGTCGCCAGCGGTGGGGTGGTGCGGCAAAACAGAGGGGGGAGGAAGAAGACATGGGAGGGTAGTTTCGTAATAAAATTTGACTCGAGTTGGCATCGAGTCAAGTTTTTATTATGAAATAAATTTTAAAAAATAAAATAATTTCTTAATAAAAACTTGACTCAATCCTGGCTCGAAACCCAGTTCCGTCCCTGGCCCCGCCCACAGCCACAGCCGCGGCGCGAGAGGAAGAAACAAGGAAGGTTTGTATTTTATAATGATTTTCTTCTGGCTAGATTAGGCATCGAATATTAGGAATGCGAGAGGATGACTGCTCTTACATTCTGTCGTGTGTTCATTCTTATATTACAGAGGTAAGCAATCAAATGTTGGAGCTCTATGAACAGAACCGAGCAGGTCCAACGCCACCTTCTCATGGAAGTGAAGTTGATGGTAGTGGTGGTGGAACTAGTAATGATCAACGACCTTGGGGTAAAACAGTCGCAAGAGGAAAGCGGATGTTAGTCCTGTAAGTAGGGATGGACGATCTGATTATCATTAAAAGCGGGAACACAACCACAAAAGCTATAGACAGGACCCCCATCAAGTGTGATAATCCTGATGGTTGCAATATTGAACTCTGCAGTTTTACCCTTTCTTGTGCTGCTATGGGTATTATTGGTGATGTTGTAGGCCCTGTGGTCATCGTCATAATTTTTTCGAATCAATCAATGTTTTGAAACATGGACAGGAAACAAGGAGAAAAAAGCGTAATTGTTCTCTAAGAGTACTGAATTACTATACTATTTTTCCTCGATAATTAATGGAAAGCGATTGAATTGGTACGGGTGGTTGTGTGTGTATGTTGATGTTGGATTTATCTATCCCTCGCTGGAAACTTAGATTTATCCTTCTCTAGCGAGGTCAAACTTTCATGGCTCCGAAGGAGAATTCTTGTCATAATGTCATTGGAGTTTGGAGTTTGTATTCGGAAGCATTGTTCTTGTTGCTTGTATTTTTTGGTGCTACTTGCACTTTTACTTGTATGATAGGCTGTTTTGTGCATTTGTTCTTTGTTATTATTTAATGGTGTACATCTGGGACAAAATTATAAGAACTTTGCTTGGACCTCAACACATGTGAACTGTGATGTACGTGAAGTTCCTCGGTTCAATCTTTGGCTAAACAGCTTCGACATTCTCTAAATCGATATAAATTTTTTGAAAAGAAAGTGAGCCACAATGCAGTGTATTTGATATTAAATATTAGTTCAATACATATGGAAACTGGAATTGAAATTTCCAGATGTAAAACCATTGTTTGTCAATAAATAGTGGGAAAGAAAGTAGGTGGTTTGATAACACCAATCTTGATCCTCATGGCATGCTTTGTGACCAATCTCAAGAGCATTCCCCTTCGTGCTGCTTTGTGCATGTAGGTCTTCATGCCATGTTGATCCCTAAAACTCGCAAGTAGCAGCAGCGCCTGCAGGCACTTCCAAATTCGAAGAACATCCTGCTGTTGACTCATTTTCAATGGAAAGTGTAGGCAAGGAACTGACTGAGATAGGCATCGTCTAGTTTTTCTCTGCTATTACAACAAAAATATCTTTGGACGACCACTTTCAAATTAAGAAGTATGAATAATTCGCATGTCTAGTAGAGTAGAATACCTTGAAATTAGAAGAAGAGGTAGAAGAGTTCTCCTTGCCTAGACCCAGCAGATCCAATGCCCTTTTCCCACTGTCGGCAGTGGTGACTGTTTGCATGAAGAATATGAGCAAATTGAAGACCGCCCACAAACAGATTCAAAGCAAATTAAACAAAGACAATGCAGGCATATATACAACCTAATTAATCAGACTTTGTGAGCAACTTCTCTATCAACTTCCTATCAACCAAGCCATCATCCACGGCAAGAACATGCAGGCTAGAGCCAACCCCTCTATACATACTTTTCTAACTAATCAATAAAATCCCAGATTGAAACTGTATAACCAATAACATGAAATGTACAAAAAGTTGTAAGAAATTCCCATTTGCATTTATCATGCCATAATGATTGTTAAGCTGATCTAAGCCAAGCTCTCTGCCAAACCTCAAAAAGAATTTATTCACCTTACATTCTGCAGCTCTAACTTAGACGCAATTGATTATGAAGGCCAAAGCGGCACGCCCAAAAACAATTGTGGCAGCTAGAGCAAATACTTTTCCAACTACAAATGGAAGCAAAAGCCAACTCACTTCAGATAAGTATTCTCAGCAATTAAAGTTTAAAGTGGCAAACACATCATCAGTAATTCCTAAAATCGAGATTCTTGTTGAATTCCCATCATTCACTAGCAATCTTGCATATGGAAGTTGGAAAAATAAAATAAAAAGCCTTTATAATAAAAAGATTATCAATAACTACTGGAGCACATATCATTTTTTTTACCAAAGCAATGGAGCATATACCATTGCATCATATATAGGTCACAAAAACATTGTTATATTGAACAATTAAGAATGTTAGCTGCACAGAATAAAACAAATTAGGTATGGGCATGATTTTATGTTCTCCATTAACAACAAAATATTTAGACAAAGAATGAAATTGGATTACTGTGGTCAAGTCCCTCTGTTGCAGCTTTCACTTTCTCCGGGTTGATTGTGGGATGTATCTCACGCCGCAGATCATTAGCAGTCAAAGCCAAAATTGAATTCTCCACTGTCGGCAACTCCCACCTGAAAACCATAAAACCCAAAATCACCCACAAGAAGTCGGGCGCATCGACAGAAACGACGAGGAGATTGGACAGAGCAAGCTTCTGGCTTTGTAGCTTGGGCGGAGAGACGATGACATCGAGAGGGCGGTGGCCACCGGAATTGACGGTGGTGACGTCCGCGCCGGTGGCAAGCAGCATCCGGACGGCCTCGACGGCGTCGAGGGAGCAGCCGGACACAGCACAGTGGAGGGTCGTACTGCCGTCGGGGAAGCAGGACCGGTTGACGTCGACGGCGGGCTAGGCACCACAATCAGCCTCATCATGTGTAGGCCGCCGTAGGTGGCGGAAACCATGAGCGGCATCTGCTACTGAAGCGCCATTGCCATCGCCCTTGCCTGGTCGCCGCCGCGCCGGCAGTATACCCAAGATGCCGGATGGTTGGGGAGGGAGGGGGTGGACGCGACGGCGGCGGGAGAGCGGCAGGCGGCGGCGGGGCAGGACGGCCGGGGCAGCGGGGTTGGAGGCGGCTTATGACAGTGGGTTCAGCGGAAAGGGTTTCATCGTACACTTATTAATCTGGGTTGTTTATGTAATCGGACGATCCACATTAATATGTGGCGCATTGTTGAGAATTATACATCACATATATACATTACCATATACGAGAAGCGTTTGTATCAGCCAGCGGCAGAGAAGTTATGTGCGCCTCATATTAATCTGGACCGTCCAATTACATGAAAGGTCCAGATTAATATATGTATGATAAAACCCTAACCATATCATATCAGCTGCATCCAATTTCACAAGCCTCCACTGCACTGCATCCGGCAGCTCCCTCGACGCCATCGAGGCCGTCCTGATGCTGCTCGCCACTGGCGTGGACGTCACCGCCGTCGATTCTAGCGGCCACCGCCCTCTCGATGTTGCCGTCTCTCTGCCCAAGCTACAAAGCTAGAAGTTTGCTGTGTCCAAGCTCCTCGTCGCTTCCGTCGATGTGCCTGGCTGTGTCCAAGCTTGCTGTGTCCAAGCTTCCCCTCCCCCCTCTGTTTTGCTGCGCCACCTCACCGTCGGTGACCTCGCCGCCTGCCGCTTGCCACCCGTTGGCCAACGCTGTCGCTGCCTCGGGAGTGGGTGGGCTAGCTGTAAAACGCGTGAGGGCGGCCGGTTGTGAGTGGGTGGAGTAGATTGTGAGCGGGCAAGGCGAGGGGAGTGGGGGAAGGTGGCACCTAGGGCAGGGGGGAACGCGGGGGCCATAGCTATAGCAGGGGTGGGGGAGGAAGGTGGCAGCCTGGGAGGGGGGGTTGGGGCCCCGTGGCTGTAAGCCGGGATGATAGGGGACGACGGCTGCAGGCAGGGCAGGGTGGAGTGGGGCCGGGGGGCAGCGGAAACCGGGGGAAAGGCAAAAGAAAAAGAAGGGGGAAAATTTTGGGGTTGGTTTTGGGCCGTTAGATTTTGATCCAACAGCCCTTATTGCTATGGTCTGCATGCGCTAAGAGCATAATTCTGAATATATATATATATATATATATATATATATATATATATATATATAGTTATTCTTACCTACATAATTTTTTTTAAAAAGAAATTGTTACCAGAAAATTGGGGGATAGCAAGACTTGTTCAATCGCGTTGGGAACGTTTGCCCACAAACATTTGACCGAGGGAGTGATGGGAAGCTTGGCCAGATCCCAAAATAAAGAATAAAGAAAGAAGCAGCTTCTCCACAATTATTGACATGTACAGATTGAGACGTGGGAGAGATCATCCAGCCATGAACAAGCTAAACATTATTCTATCACCATTTTTTATTCCCAAAAACATTGAAATCACCGTTTTCCCACGTTGGCTTGGGCAACAGTTAGGCCCACCCATGTGTGTGGGTTTAGCCTTCACTAACAAGCAATGTGTGCTAACCCGAATTGAATAGTTAGCTCAGTTCCGTATGGATTTAGGTAGTATATGAATCGAATATTGTCATGTCTTTAAAATTTGAATCCGAAAATCTAAACCTGAGTCCAAAATTATATCTATTTTATTTATTATATTATTATCTAACCCAAATCTGCATAGCCCGAATCCAATTTAATTGACTAAAATAATATAAATTATATAAATTTTAATATAAAATAAGTTAAAAATTAAAAAGAACATAATTTTTAAATATTTGTAAATATAAATTTATAAAATGTCACCTATTCAGTTCGATTTCGGGTCTAATCACCTTAAATTTATATCCAATCCAAATATTTTTGGATATATTATAGATTCGAAAAGTGAGAACCCGAATCCGATTTAAAACTATATTCAATCGGATATAAATAGGTCAGATTCGGATCGGACTTACGGATAACGGATATATGAACTCATCCCTAAACTCACCCATATTATTTATAATTAATATCGAATTTCACAAGCAACATAAATCTATTATCATCATCTAATCCTATTCTATTATTTTATTAAATTTGGATATCATTCATATTTAAATTTATATATTAAAATTCAATTGGTTTTTTTCTTAAACGTGCGCTAGAAAAGCTTCAATTTGACTTGTAAAATGCACACATCTCATCATTATATCATGAGCAGAATCAAATATTCCTGCCACTACTCCACACAATTTAATCATTCAATAAAACATTCAATGGGTATTAAGTTTACACATAATAATACTATACTAATAACCATATATTACAATCATAATAACTACTAAGGCCAAGCAGGAAAAATTATAAAATCACACACCACAAAAAAAAAAAAATAGTGAAGCTCTCTCCCTATGTTTATAAATATTTATGCAAAGTGCTAAGATTGCTCGTCACCAGATTTGATTAAGCACCGTGTTTGTGCCAGCTGTCTTTCCTTCAGTAACTCTCCAAAGAGGAATAAACAAGATTAAGATTCCACATTACCATCATCTTAAACTTTTCTTATCTCTAACACATCGCTGATTTAACTTTATCTTTTGCTTTGGAAAGAAAAAAGAAACTCTCAATAATTATAATAAGAAATTATCATTTTTCCCATAATAACTCATTACGTATTAAAAATAAAGTATTCACATATGAGATCACAAAAAAATAAGCTAGCTAGGGATATTTAATCTTTGTAACAGGCCTTCAAAATAAAACGAAAATATATAGCGTGAGGCAATCAAAAGAGGGCAGATCATGATATGATGAAGTAGGGTAGCCAAGAAAAGAAAAGATGAAATCTTTTTTTTCTCTTACTTTTCGGAAAGTTTCTATAATTTCCGCTTCCAAAGAGAAAATCAAAGAAGCACATGCCAAACGTTTTCGGGGCGTTGGATTCTCACCGAGGGCTTGTCATCGTTAAATTTTTGTAGGAAAGTAGGCCCCCAGTGGAATCAACCTAAACAATATATTTCCCCTCTTCGTATTATTGTATCAGCCATCACCTTTCTCTCAGCACCTTCTCCACCACCACCATTGGAATTAGCTCCCAAATCATGGCGGAGGGAATCATTACCTTGGTAGTAGACAACCTCGCCCAGGTGGCAGCAACTGAAATTGCGTCCCTGTTGGGTCTCACTAAAGAGATGGACGAGCTTTCCAGGGAATTCGTCGTTATCAAGGTACGGGCTTCAAGATGCTGAGACGAGGCAGATCAGGGACGAATCCGTGAGGGGCTGGCTGCAACAGCTCAAGCGCGTAGCATACGACCTCGATGACCTGCTAGAGGAGTGGATAATATGCTTTGGAGATCATCAAGTAAGAAATTCCTCGTCTTCTAATTTGACCTCTCTTATGAAGCATCCATTACGGCACCTTAAATACCGAAAAAGAGTTGATGAAATTAAAAGTAGGTTGGAACAAATAGCAACAGAAAAGGGAAGGTATGGGTTTAGTGATGATACCCGTGAAAGAAGAATGAGGGGGAAGAGAGAAACCGATTCTTGGGTAGATCAAACTAGTGTGATTGGTCGAGATGAAGATAAGAAAACCTTGGTCACTAAACTTATAAGCGAAGACGGATCCGTGATTTGTGGAAGCGGATCAGATAAGGTCCCTACCATATTCATATTGGGTATGGGTGGATTGGGGAAAACAACTCTAGCTAAATCTGTATTCAATGATGAAAGAGTCAAAGATAAATTTGGTGATAAGCGAATGTGGGTGTGTGTTGGAGAGGTCTTTGATGGGGAATTCATTATGAAAAGGATGATTGAGAGTTGGGGCGAAAGTGTTAAGCCATCACAGGGGGAACAACTCGCAGAAATGCTAAAAGATAAACTATACCTTTTGATTCTGGATGATGTATGGAAAGTGCACTATCTCGAATGGGAGCCATTGAAGGAGATTCTAAACCAAGGGGCAAAGGGTAGTAGAATAGTTATCACCACCCGAAATACAGGAGTCCTCGCTAAGATTAGAAGTGCTTCTTACACACATGAATTGAAGGGCTTAGATGAAGTTGAATGCTTGTCAATTTTTAAGAAGGAAGTTGTTGGGCAGGGGATGGAGGAAGAGTACGAACCTTTAATGGATATTGGCAGAGAAATTGTGGGAAAATGTGGTGGTCTGCCTTTGGCGGTCAAAACAGTGGCGAGTGCCGTTAGAGGTAGACAACCGACAAGAGAACAATGGGAAATGGTCCGCAACAGTAAAATATGGGATTTGCCACAATCTGATGAAGGCATTTTACCTGCCTTGATGTTGAGCTACACAGAGTTACCCCCCAACTAAAGAATTGCTTTGGCTATTGTTCTATTTTCGAGAAAGATACTTTACTGCAAAAAGATGAGTTGGTAAGGTTGTGGGTGTCTCAAGGCTATATTGTCGTAAATGATGGGCAAAGAGAAAAAGAAGAAGTTGGAGAAGAATATTTTAAGGAGCTATTGGCTCGTTCTATGTTCCAGGAGCCAGAAAGAGATGACGATGGCACCATAACAAGATGCAAGATGCACGATCTTGTACACAACCTTGCTCAATGGGTGACCAAAGAAGAGTGTCGCATCATAAGAAATGACGATTCTAACAATAACAATAATGCCTTGAGCCAGCTTGCCGGTGCTCGCCACTGTGTAGTAAAACCAGAAATGTCGACAGGGGACATCAATTTTGCCGGAGTTGAAAATTTGCGGACTCTCATTTATTCCCCCTATGGATTAACTGCCAAGCCAATTGATCTAGAACTCAAGTTGTTGAAGAGCGTTAGGGTGCTGAACTTAAAAAATTGTAGTGTCGGTCGTCATTCATTGAAGCACCTTGGGAACCTAGTACACTTGAGGCTTCTGGATTTGAGTGGCACTGGCTTGACGCAACTACCTGCTGTGCCAATAGGGAAATTGAAGGAGCTCCGATACTTGGACTTGTCGTACACAGATATAGAGACTTTGCAGAAAAACATTGGTACCCTTTTGAGTTTGAGACAATTGAATGTTAAAGGATGTTATTCATTAGTGAACTTGCCCAAAACAATTGTTTCCCTTCCACATCTGCAGGTAATCAACCTGAGAAATTGCTTTCGTTTAGAGGAATTGCCGGAGGGGATCCTTGAAATGGCCAGCTTGAGACAATTGAATGTTGAAGGGTGTAGGGGATTGAAAAAGTTACCAAATGGAAATGGGAGGCGGAAGGATGTGGTGGTGAGATTAGACAGATTCCTGGTAGAGGAAGCTGGTAGAGATGGAGGAGGAAGCAGTCGCAGCAACATCGGAGAGCTGGCAGTTATGAATATCAGAGCGGAATCTCTCCATATATTCAACTTGGAGGCGGTGAGGAGCAGAGATGTGGATCAAACTGCCAAGCTAGAGGAGAGGACTAGTCTTCGTTCTTTGCATCTGTCCTGGAATGACACTCGTGGTAGTGCTCATAACGTCACTCATGTAGCAGCAGATGGCGTGTTGGAAGGGTTACGTCCCCCTCCCCACCTCTTAACCTTAGGAATACAGGATTATCCAGGCCAAACATTTCCAAGTTGGATGAGTGATGGGGACGTCGCCTTTCGCCGCCTTCGAGAAGTGAAACTCGAGTGCTGCAAGAACTGCACCCAACTGCCGCCTCTTGGTCAGCTGCCAAGCCTTGAAAATCTATTAATTGCAGGACTGGATGGAGTAAAGAGTGTCGGGAGTGAATTCTTCGGTGGCCCATCAACCACCTTCCCCTGCTTGAAGTACCTTACTTTCCGACACATGAGGAACTGGTTGAAGTGGGAGTTGTCCCCCATCAGCAGTGAAGGCGAAGAAGGAAGCGCCAAGTCACCCATCATGCCAGCACTGGAAAGATTGAAATTCATGCACAACCCCAAGCTGGAGGCGATGCCCAAAATCTTCACCTCCTCCCTCCGCAGGCTCACCATAGACAAAAGCAGTCCTATGCTATATCATAGGAGCTTTCTCCAATTCCTTCCTCTTCCTCTCTACGAGACTATTGCCATAGTTGGCGTTGATCTTTGGAAAGTCGTGGAGTCAGCCTTGATTTGTGTTGTTATTGGTACGACGGCGACGGAACTTCCTGGCAGCCTCCTCCTCCACCACACTGCCCTGCGAAGGCTCATACTTGCCGATCTCCCGCTCTTGAGGTCTCTCCCAGAGGAGCTCACGCAACTCACGGCTTTACAGCAACTGATCATCCGGAACTGCCCCGAGCTTCGTGGGAGGTGCCGGGTTGGGGGGAGCTCTGGCCCAAATTTGCGCACATCCCTCACATTGAAATTGATGAAGAAGACATTTGAAGTGCTTGACTTGACAACATATGCAAGTGCCACTTCCAAGCTTCTTTTCTTTCTGTCCACACCAAACTCTTAAATTCATTTTATTCATCTTTTTCACTGCAATCAAACTTGTGCCTCAGGTTCAATTTGGACCTTGAAGAAGTGGTATAATGAATGCCATTCTATCTATGCGACGCTATTGCTCTCCATCCATCCCACGCCTTGGTATAATTTGTTTATTTATCTTCTCTTCGTTTCTTTTGTCAACTCCATGCTTATTCGTCATCTTATGTATCTTTGATAATATGCTGCTTTCATTGCCACTTCGCTTTCTCCAGATGGAGGTGAACATATTAGTTCGTGAAATTGCTTGCTTCTGATATATTTGTGACAAGCTTGCCGATCAACTCTGTGTTGTTAAAACTTATTTTTGTTAGTTTAATCCCTTCCTTTGGACTACTTTGTTTTATTTTAGTAAGAGTGTCTTTTTATTTTGTGATTCACACAGGTTGCAGTTCAAGTTATTCTTGAAAATAAAACAACGTCATAAAGCATTATAATTATATTTGATTTAGGGTCAATAATTGTATTGTCAATAGTCCCACCATAAATTTGATAAATTAGTCGTCCTCGCATTTCACATTCAAGACGTAAGTAACAGAAAGAAAATCAGATTATTAGCTAATCATGTCTAGACATAGGGCATCATAATTTCGCAATTCCCTCCAAAGAAAGAAGCATATCTATATTTTTTTCAATAGCTAAGTTTACAGGAGGAGCTATCCAAAAGTTAAATTTGGCAGAAGAAATGATGTTCAGGACATCTAATTCCAAACCTCGCTATTACCTTAATGAATAGAGTATACACATTGCGACAAAAAAAAAATCTGAATGTCAGACTCAATTCCCGAAATGTACACTATACCTCAATTTTCTCATGTTCCTTGAATCATCTCCACAACTAGAGCTCAAACAATCATTCAGATGATAATACATTTCACCAGTGTCAAATATTTTCCCTTATACAACATCAATTTCAATGGTTTCAACAACAGAGTTTTTCCATTTCTCAACTCAAATGCCACAAAGCTAATACGTTTCATGCAAATCGAACACCAACGAGCAGAAACTAAATACAAAAAGTCATCAATTTTGAATCGGGCGACTGACCCTTGGTAAAGGGCAAGCCTCGTACTGGTGAGCACGACATTCTTCAGCAGCATCAGCCGGCGGTTCCTTGGTGAGGACGGCGGGTGACCCATGTCATGGCCGGCGATAGCGTTGGTGGCGATGAAATGGGAGACATTAGCGTTGCATATCCATGGTTTCTTGTTGGTAAAGCTAGGGTTGTTCTTTTAACCACCACATTTTTATTATTTTATGAATTGTGTTGAATATACATTATTAGTAAGTAATGATAGAATGACATTATTTATATACATGTGCTTAAGAAATATTTTGATTCACCGTAAAGACCTTGCTTTTAGTTCTTGCACATCAAAAAAAGGTTCACAATACATAAGCTAACTTTTTGAATAAAAGTACTATTCCAAAATTTTTGTTAAAAACATCCCAAAAATGTTAAAACACACGGATGTACACCTAACCATGTACAAACATGGCAACAAAAAGGGAAAGGAGGGACCTTTACCTCAAATGTGGTTAGGAGGGACCCCTAAGACCTACCACCCTAGAAAGCTAGCAAGGCTTAGAAGGGTGCTTAGAGCTCCAAGGAAGAAGATGGAAGCCAAAGGGAGGATAGGAGGGTCGTTGGTGGTGAAGAGGAAGTAGTGCAAAAGTTGAAAAGGTGAAGAAGGGATGGGTTTTTATAAAAAAAGGAGGGTCGTTGGCTTGGTGATATCATAGAGTAAAGTATCACACTTAATGAGACATGATTGTCATACCTAATGAGGCATGGGTTGGCCTGAAACCTAACAACTTAGGGTTTAGACCCTAAAGTAGTTGGGACGACTTTGAAAATTGCACCACGAATCCCACAAGGGCTAGGAAGGTACTAAAGGGGTTCCAAACACACGGTGAGCAACCAAAACACGCACGTAATAGAGTCTTAACATCTATATCCACCCGACTAGTTCAAACCAAATATAAAAAAGTTGGGCACATAGCATTCAAACAGGCGTATTCAAAGCAAAAGGAGGCGAAGGTTGGGCGAACATACACCGTACCGTACTCGAATTACAGCAAGAAAGGCCGAACCCAATTAAATAAAAATGTGATAAATATGAAAAGGGTTGATAAATACAAAATCATATTAATTGATGTTTTTAATTTTGGAATTATTTAACTGAATAAATTACAAACATGATAAAGATGAAAATTTATACCTTTTATATTTTTACAAATTAAAAACGTGATAAAGATGAAAAAAGGTTGATAAACACAAAATCCTTTTAATTAATATTGTTATTTTCGGATGTATTTAACTAAATAAATTACAAACATGATAAAGGTAGAAAAATTCATCTTTAAGATTTTTACAAAATTTTATTAATATTATTATTTTAGATTTTTTTATTAACTAAATTAGAAATGTGATATAGATAACATGATAAAGTGGAAAAAATTAATCTTTTAGATTCTTACAAAATCTTATTGTTATTATTATTTTCTATAACAAATTAAATATAAAGTATGATCAAAGATGAAAAAGACTTCATAACACATTTAATATTACCATTTTCGTAATTTTTTTCATCAATTAAGCTTCAAATATAATTAAGATGAGAAATCTTATCTTTTAAAATGTTTTCAAACTCTTAATTATTAATATTATTGATTTCATAATTTTTTATTAATTAAATTTGATATTTTGAAATATCTATAAAATAGCATCTATTCTTTTAGAATCATATTAAATTAGAAATGAGATAAAGATGAAAAAAGCTGATAAATACACATTTAATAATATTGTTTTCATAATATTTAAACTAATTAGATTAAAAATATTAGAAATATAATTAAGATGCAAAATCTTATCTTTTAGATTTTTTAAATCCTATTAATATTATTGTTAAAATGTGAGCTGCTATCTGACTTCGTTTTGTAAGACAAAGTGTGCATCTTTTCTTTTTATGGCTCTTTGGTGCATCTCACTTTGGTATATTACCTTGTTTGATTGTAAGGAAGGTTTAATTTGTGGACAATTTAGGGGTATAGGTAAATGAACTGGGAAAATGGTGTTAAAACAATAGGAGTTTTTATTTTTTATGGTATATTTTAACTGTTGTTTTTCTATGTAACTGACTACTTTTTATCTGTTTCATCAATATATTTTTGACATGTTTGTTTAATAACAATCTTGGCTTGGTTAGCGCCTATGTTTGGAATTGGATGTTTTGGATAATAAATTGGCAGAGTGTACAAATTTTGTATGAATTGATATTTATGAGCATGTTTCAAGACCTGATTGCAAATGAACTGGAATTATGCTCGCTGATTTTGATATATTGAAGGAAATTTTAACTCTGATTCGTGTGCTGATTTTTTCTTGAAGAAAATTTCAAGTCCATGACCTTTGGAACATGATGTAAAGAATGCCCTGTTGCCTGTTTTTGATCTTTTTTTATTGGTATTGCTAAATGTTTTCACTATTCGGATTTGCTTTGGATGCTGGATTAGTTTTATGGTGGCTTCCAATGACGTTTCTAAAACCATGCTAATGCTGAGTTGTGTGATGTAATTGTAATTTTTATCTTTTGAGGAAGCTCTTTTAAACCTATTGTTTTCCTATTTAGGGCAAAGGCGTGTTGAGTACATGTTCAGTTTTCATAGAGCTAATTGTATTGTTCTTCATAGCTTTTTTATTCATTTTGTCATACATTGTATGTAAGCGATGATGATACATTAATACCAACCCTGGTCATTTATGAGATCTGCATCGTATGGTCAGGGAAAAGAAGTTTATTTATACGATCTGAGCTTAATTTTCCGTTTCTGTAGGGTGATTTGAATCATATGGATTTGCTTTGCTTGCTAGATCTGATTGTTGTGTGGGCTTCATTGTTTATAGAACCATGTTAATGTGAGAAATATGGTGTCAGTGTTGTACCTTTAATTATGAGGTTGCCTCTGTTTGAACGAAGGCAATGTTGTATGCAATGCATGAATGTGTCAACTGTAATCTATGAATTTAGTTTTAATATTTTGTGAATTAGCCCCCGCTAGTTCATTTGATCCTTTTTGTCTTAATTTCTTTATTCGTAGGCTGTGAGGATACTTTCATACCCAGCTCATTATGAGACCTTGTTTTTGAGGTCAGGGAAAAGTGACATATATATCATCTGAGCTTGTGTTTCACTTTTTTTTTCTTTTTCTTTCTTTCTTTTTCTTTTTTATTTTTTTTTCTTTCTTTCTTTTTTCCTGATTAAGCGTTTTGGATTTCCAGTTATTTAGTTTTCATTCATTGCTGTCTTTGTTTGTTCTGCTAGCTCCCAATGATGCTTTTACTACCATGCTAATGCTGAGATCTGTGATGGTAATGAACCTTTTATCTTCTGAGGGAGCATTTTCAAGTCCTATTTTTTTATTTGTTTCTTTCTTATACCCAACTTGGGGGCTGAGTTTATATATTTTTCATACGAGTCCCTTAGTGACCATGTTTCTGAAATTATGTGATATTAGTAGGACAACGGAAGAGTATGATTGAAGGCTTCTATTTGAAAAAAAGGCCTAGTTGTGGTCTTATTTTATTTTAGTTATCGTGATTGCAGGAGCCCATATGATTCAGAATTGTAGAGGTCTGCGGGAAGAGATGATCTTATTTTGCAATTGGCATCCATTGAACATTTAAAGAACTTTCTTTTTATTCAACACTGACTAGCTACCCTTGTCAAGTTAGGTCGCCTGATCGTTTCTCATGGCAGGTAGTATCTGAATTGTTGTCAAGACCCGGTGCGAGAAATAGAACTGCTGCTAGATTCAGGAAAAAATGATGGCAATTACGAAACTTGCTTATATTAAAGCTGAAGGGGAGGTAGAGAACAGGACCAACAATTTCCTTTAGTTCAAGTTCTCTACTCACTAATTGCAACGGATGTTGCTTTTTACTTAGAGCACAACTAACAAAATCTCTGTCAATCAAATCTCCTAGAAAAATCGGTTAGATATGTAGCGACGTCAGGATGAATATATCTTGATATTTCCATTGGAGTTGAATTCATCAGAAAGTGTGACGTAATAAATTCGTTGATCTTAAATGTGACTACTTAGAAAGTGAAATTGTATAATTTGAGGGTTGGGAAGCCATTCTAATGAAGCCAATTCACGCGTTGCTATTTATACTTGGTTTAGTTCTGGTAGCTTCCAACTTGAACATTAGAAGGTTTATTATGACTCCAACTCGAAGCTGTATTATGATTCCAACTCAACCACATCCTGTTAATTGAACCTTTGACACAGACACACGTTTGCCCTCAATACATTATTTGGTTGACCTAGAACAAAGGTTAGCGGACAATGTATGCAACACACAATCACTTTGATTGATCCAGAAATGAATAAATAATACATCAATATCCATGTTGCATCAGGGAAGCACACAAAAAAGCTGTTTCCGCGTGCAAATCCAAATTCAATATATATATATATATATATATATATATATATATATATATAGAGGTAAAAATTTTACTATGCTGCAGCACAAGTAAGTTTTCTATGCTTAAATTTTTTACAGCCGTTGGATTTCTATCCAACGGCTGTAAAAAATATCCTGCGTTTCTGTGATTTCTCCCGCTTGTGCTCTGCTTCTCCCGTGTCTGCTCACTCCATTCATTCCACGACGCCGTGCAGCACACTGCTCGGATGAAGGTGGGAGGCATCGGCATGGGAGTCCGGTGAGGAGGTGGTTGCGAACTCCACCGTTGGCATCATCTCAATCGACGCCGCCGCCAACGCCGAATAAGTTGAAGGCTCTATTTCTCCCGGAGTTGTGCTGCGTTGGTTCCTCTGTTTCTCTTGGGACGCCGCCGACGCCCCTGGCCGGCTCGCGGCCGGATCCCGGACGCTGCCCTCCCCTTCTCCTCCGCCCACCCACGCCGCCCCTCGCCCCTGCCGTCGCCCACCCCCCGCCCCGTTCGCGGCGGCCGGATCCCGGCCGCCGGCGAAGGGGGGGGGTGGTGGAAATATATATATTTTTTTATCAAATCTGGGCCGTTCGATCATAATCGGACGGCCCAGATTATTTTGTGGCGCAGGGGCGCTACTCTGCTCTTTGGGCGCAGGGGCGCTACTCTGCCTTTGGCGCAGGGTAGCGCCCCTCTATATATATATATATATATATATATATATATATATATATAGTATCACCCTCTGATAAAATACTAAATTATATATTTCTTAAAGAAAATGTAACAAGAGAATTATTAGAATAGAAACATGTAGCAAAAAGAAGGGAGTTTATAATTAAGACCAAAGACGCAAAAGCCAATTTCAATCCCCTCAAATCGATCAGCCAACAAAGCAAATGGGGTGCTCACAAAATTGGAGATGAAACATGCCAGAAGTTATTGAGTGGGGCGTCTAGGAAGATCGGCTCAAAATTTGCTCCCTAGACCACAACAGAATGACAAAGCAACCAAGATTCATAAACCAAGTCTACCTATCCACACCCCATCAACCAACAAGGGTTCATAATTACTAAGTTTCTTTTGCCATTGTAACCTTATTCGAGGCATATAATTTATGTATCTTTTTTCTTGAAAATTTTAATTAAGCTGCCTTCCTTTGGCTTACACATCCACCAGAGAATTAGCATCCACCGCATGCATTTCTTGCGCTTGCAGTCGACAAGATACATTTTTTTCCGAAAAGAATCTGCCTCAGTAAGAGTCAGTCTTGTTTAATCGTCCGCTAGTCAGAGAAGCATCACTAGCTTGTGTAGATCTTCGGCTAGCCCCTTAGTAGTTGTGAAAAGAATGATCACTATCTTAGTAGAACACCAGTATTAGCATCCACTAGATTTCCTTGCATGTTCTCGGCATGAATACCACTTTCATCCAATGTGAAACCATCAAATCTAGTCACCAATGTATCATAACCTGATGGTACCGGAGGGATTGGACCAGAAGCAGGAGGAACTGTATTAGGTAGGAGAGGCCAATTCATCCAATCGCTGCGTTTCCTCACTTTGTCACCCTGCAAATGAAAAATATGATGAATATTTCTATTCTTCCAAAATACAAACAATGATACCACTTAAGGCAAGCAATTCATCGTCCAATGAAATGTGCTTGCCGCTCATCTTAATTTATTATATAATGCTGCAAATAAATTGGCTTCTAGCCACTGCACAATTTAATGTGTTGCTAACTTTAATCATTGAGTAACATATTTGTTTTTTATAGCTATCATGAAGCCAGCAATAATGATGCAAAAACTATAAGAGATTCGGTAATCATTTTTTATTAAAAGTGTTTTCTTCCTACTGAGTGAGTGAAATAAGGACATAAATTTAAAATAAGGACATAAAATTAAAACAAACTGTCAGCCCCAGTTTAAAATCATTGCCAAAGAAGGTATTTATAGTTGTAAAGTCCTCGGTTTCTTGGTTCTTGTTTCTGGATAGGAACAGGGCGAGAGGCGGTTTGAGGGGGCTTGAGGCGGTTTGACGGTAGAAGGTGATCTCCTTCCTCTCCTCGGCTAATCTACCTTAATTATAGGATATATACTACCTTAATTATATCTTTTTTCCTCCGCCGTTTTCGACGGCAATGGCAGCGGAGCTCGCCGTTGTCGATTCAGATCCGACGAAACCTTGCTGCTGCGCCGCTGTAATTTTCTTATTCCTTGGATAAAGTTTTGATTTTTTTTTGTTTGCCTAAAAAAGCTCTCAAAAACCTTTGAAGAAAGGTTAGGAAGTTGCAAAAAATGATTTTTTCTTTCTTTCTTTTTTTCTGTTGTGGAAACTCGAGAGATGTGATAAAGTTGGATTTGTTCCCCCTTTTTCGTTTTGATTGGATTTTGCGCTGCTTATGTTGTTTCACTGTTGTCGGGGTTGGCAGCGGAGACTACGAAGTACGTGTTTCCTAAAGAGATTCGAGAGCAGGAACCTCGAGGAGGCTTTGATGGCCGCTCACTTTACTGCTCTGCTCTGTCTTACTTCTTTACCATCTGCTTTGTTTCAATGTCAAAACTTTGTCTAAAAAATAAATAATTGATTCTTTCTAAAGTGCCGGATCTTGAGACTGTCAAATTTAAAGTTCTAGCTAGGCGGGATGAGTACGAGATTAGACAAGTTGAGGAAGGGCAATCGCCT
The DNA here is from genome assembly GCA_033002965.1 of Piper betle. Classification (NCBI taxonomy): domain Eukaryota; kingdom Viridiplantae; phylum Streptophyta; class Magnoliopsida; order Piperales; family Piperaceae; genus Piper; species Piper betle. The sequence goes on along the minus strand of JAURVB010001268.1, from coordinate 12,877 downwards.
AAACTGTGCCAATCTATTTTTTTGTTGGTTGAGTTTTGTTGATTATGGTATGATGTGTTGTTTCTTTACTCATATTTTAAATCAGCAATTCTACTTGGAATGCATTGTACTACTGCCTCATCTAGTGATTGATTTGTCAATGACTGATTTTTTTGCGGTGGAAGTTGCTACCAATGCATGTAAACCATGAGCAACGGTTGGGTTGTCATCATTTTGATCCATTTATTGTTGCTCACCATTCAAATTTTTCTTACTTGTATTTAAACAGTCATGGAACGCTCTACTACTGCTGGACAAAGTGGAGCAAGAATCCAGTGAACTATTTATATTTTTGCTATGCCCAAAAACTTATGAAACTACATTGCTTAGTAGATTACTGTTGTTTTCTTCAACAGGCAGCTATTTCTCATCAGTCATCAGGCATGTCAGAACGTGGTGGGGTTTTTGACAAATTCAAATTCACCCAACACTGGGTATCATTTCAGGATGAAGAAAACCTTGGTTGTCGGACTGTTTATCTGCTGGACATCTATCAGTAAGATGGATGACGAGCAATCTGGTCTTCGTTTTTGCTTCAGAATTATCTCTCCCTTAAAGGCCTATACTTTGCAGGTCTCTACAAAACTTTTTTGTTTTGTTTCTTCTGGAAATGTGGGACAATATAATAATCCTGCTGCTTTTAACAGGCAGAAAATGGAGCTGATCATAAAGATTGGGTTGATAAAATTAGAGGAGTCACTGCTTCACTTCTGAATTCTCCTTTTCATGAACAGGTAATGGTCATGGAAGCACTGAATTTTATTCTAAGTTCCTGCTATTTTGTGTGATGACAGACACTTATTTACTGTATTACTTAAATCATATTCTATGGATCTTGTGACTGTTTTACAAATGTGTCAGTAAGATGAAAAAACTGATTATTAAGGATTCAATGTATGTTAAATAGGTTCCCTTTCAAAGACTGGACGTTGATACGAACAACTTAGATGAAAGTGAACCTGAATATTTATTTACAAGGGCCATGATAATGTGTGTACAATTCTTCAGAGAATTCCTGGTAATAACAAATGTGCTGAATGTGATGCTCTTGAACCTGAATGGGCATCATTAAATCTTGAAATTTTGTTGTGCATTGAATGCTCAGGGGTGCATTGGAATCTTGGTGTTCATATTTCAAAGGTGAGAAATTAGTGTGTAAGCTATCCAGATCATCCTAAGCAAATATATATGTACAGGTGAGATCACTCACACTTGATCTTATTTAGGACCTGTTTCGTGCTCTGTATGGGAAAAGTTCTTCAAATCCAAGATGTGAGTGAGGTATTGCATGATGGACTTCCTATTAAGGGTGAATGCCATCTATTTTCTTGAGGGTTTACTTACCTGAGGTTTCTTTAGAATAAAACGAGTGGCTTTTTGCTTCTGAGAGCTTTTTTCTTTATAAGGGAATATATAACTGCAAATTTTTTTAAGTCTGTGAGTCCGCTATTTTAGCCAGCAACATCTGGAGGGTCATGTTCTAGTGTGATTGAGATGTATTAATTTATTAATAACTATTTCTAGGAAAGGAACCATATAAAAGGATTTTCTTTCATGCAATACATTAATATACATATCATGGAATTAGTCCTTGGAGAAGTATCCTACTGTTGACTATAAGTGACTTTTATGGTTGAATGTGTCTGCTATGTTTTCCCCTTGAGTTTAATGTGGACAAGATCTCGTTAGAATTTCACGTCGCCATGAAATGTACAAGACAGAAATATTTTATTTCATGGCGACTTATTTTGCAGTGGAGTTTTAGCCATTGGGGTTAAAAAACCTATCCTGAAAGATAATATTTCAATTAAAGAGATGTGCATTCAGTTCAAGTTAATCAATGGGGTTGCTATAGTATTCATTAAGGGCCTATTTTGTTGGTATGAAAATAATGTAAGTGAAAAAATAATTTCAAAGGAAATGAAAATGCAATGACATGAAAAATTCAAATATTTCTTTCACATATTTTGATAATAGGAAAATAAGATGAAAATGAAATATTTTTTCTCAGGTTTGTCTCCAAAATTTCCCCAATTTCAAAATAAGTTACTTTGTAAAATTTTACGTAGACCTGCCTTGACTAAATATAAAATTTTCTTTTCCTAAATTTCTGAACTAAACACAAGGAAATTTTTACCTTCAAATTTTACATTTCTTTCATATGATTTCAAGACAACCAAACAGACCCTAAGTTTGTTTAACTTGGAAGGATACTCAGTGTTTTTTCTGAGATAGAGACACCTTTTTCGTGATACTTAACTATAATCTCCTATTTGGAAAATTGAACAGTATGTCGACAAAATGCTCATTGTGAAGCCTCCATCTGCATCTGAACCTTCTCTGGCGGCTTCTATTTGGCAAGCTGTGGAGAGCAGTGACATTAAGAGAGCATACAAGCTCCTTGTGACATCTGATTATGATTCCAATACGACTTATGATGACTTGGGAGTTGGTGATACCTATCATTCATGTGACGTACAGGACAGAATGAATAATATAAGTATTGATAAACCCCACGATCCACAGGCTTGTCATTTGATAGAATCAGGCAATGCTGCTTCTTGTCTTCAAGGTTGTTCCCTATTGCATCTTGCATGCATGATAGAGCTTCTTTTACAATTTGGTGCAGATATTAATCGGCGTGATTTCCATGGAAGAACCCCTCTTCATCATTGTGTTGCCATGGGAAATGATTCATATGCTAAATATCTACTTAGAAGGTAACGTACTTGTTCTAGGCACCCAGTCTGACAATGCCAAATATTTATATGCTGATATGATCACAATTGTTATTTTGTCACCCCTGATTTTGTTGTTTAGTTGATTTACCAGTCAGATATCCATTTATATTAGGTACAACGTTTATACTTCGTTTGGATTAATAGTTGTTCCAATCCTATTATAAACCTTCTCACATAATGATATTATTTGTCTTACGTATTAAAAGATTCATGATGGTTGTGTTAGATACATACCCATCTGGCTTCATAATCTGCTTTCCTAATCTCTTATGTTCTCAACCTGATGATGTTCCGTATATACTTGATGACACCCAGGGAAGCACGGCCGATGATTAGACATGGAGGTGGCCAGACTGCATTGGAAAGAAGAATGGAGCAAATGGGTGCAATAACTGATGAGCAGTTATTTCTTTTACTTGCAAGTGGTGAATGACTGAGGGACTGCATGTAAGTTGCTACTTTTTGTAATTTTCAGCTCTTTCTGGTGTAGATAAATATATATGGAACTCCATAAAGAAAGATGACACATTTGAGCGACGAGCTAATGTATCCAATGATTGAAGATATATTTGTAATCGGATAGCTGCCTGCCCAGTTTATAAACAATTCAATTTTAGTGTTTTAAAGATTTCTCAGTTCTGCAGTTAGCACATAGCTAGCCACTTCCGCTAAACATAGAGGTTTTCGGCAACCTCGTAGAGCTCTTTCAGATCACCTGGTTCCTGTCATAGAAATCATACTTCTCTTTTATATTGGGTAAAAAAATTGAATTGATGATGTTTCTGCCGCTTGAAGTATTTGATTATGTTTTTGCAAATTATTCATTGCCTGTTATGATTAATTGTTTCTTAGCTGAATTTCTTAATATATCATTGATTATCATCCAGGTGGGTTCATGACTTCAGAATGAGCTGAATTAGCTGAGCAGCCTTAGCTTTCTTTTGCAGGAAGGGTGTGTGATTGCACCCTTCCTGCACAAGAAGGGAGGATATGATCATAAAGCCTTGCAGATCTGGCAAATAGCAAATTTGTTTCCATTCATTTGTACGTGGATTATGTGGTTTAATGTGCTTCTTGCGGTAGATTAAAAATAGTCATTTGTATGTTATGTTTGTAGTGTAAGGGCCTTCTTGCAGTTGTTTTTTCTATAGAATGTTCTTATTGTGTTTTATTCATGAAAAAATTCTTTTTATATATGCAAAAATAGAATGCATGGAAAAACATTGTAGTTTTTATGATTGATTTAATGGGAGAAACAATTGCTGAAAGTTACAAGAAATGTCAACATGAAGCTGGTGTGCTATTACAGTAAACAAAAATGAACCAAAAATCTCATTTTTACAATGCTGAAATAACTAACATTTATAGAGTAATTTAAGAACTATAAGCTCTAATGGACTCTTCTCTCAATTACAACAAGCTCCAAATTCCCAAAATTTATACTTGATCCTTGATCAAAAGCTCAAGGCCACTTTCATGACCTGTGTTGAAAGATTGAATATTTGTGAAGAACTCTAGAAAACTAGTAAAATCAGGCCATGTTGGAGTCTGGTTCAATCAATTGCAGATCTCACCCCTACACGGACCAAAGCATATAATTCAGCATGCTCCTGCCAACCAAGTCGTGAATGAGCTGCTCAATTTTGTGTTCTTAAAAGAAGCACAAACAGCAAGAAAAGAAAAGAAAACGAAAAACCCATTTTAAAGAAGCAAAAATGAAGTACCTTCAGAGAAACTATAACCGCTGCAACTACTTGTTCTCGGCATTCATGGAATTTTTTCTTGCTTCATCAGGTGAAACAGAGGGAAGAACTTTTGGTACAACTTTTGCTACTGTAAAGAACATGATAAGCACTGTTTCAGAGCCGATAACATGAAGATCATTACCCTTTCACAACATAACATGGTAAATTTATTTGATTTATTGATGTTTAAAAACAAGATATATTAATGCAAGATTCCAGTTGGAAGCATTCTTTCACCATCTACATTTAACCGAGTCATAGATGCTTTGACAGCAAGATGAAATACCTAAGTTTTCAGAATGTCTCACATAATCAATGAGCAAAACTCTGTAACTGCTCCACTGCTGCTCTTCATTCTCACGACCAATATCTCCTGTAAATAACGGAAAATTGTGTCAAAGATACAGAACATACATTTTTGCAACCAGTCAGACCTCAATTACTGTAAACATCAAGATTATTATCCATGCAAGTGAATCCAGTGAGAGTTAGCAAGACTCAGCTACAATGATGTTCTAAACTATTGAGTCTTCTAAGCGTAGGAAATGGGTACATAAAAGTTCATCAAGCAACATCAAGCCTAATTACTATGGAAGTGCAGCCAATGAGTTCTCAGCAAATTCCTCTAATGATTTAGTCAACCATTGAAAACAACTACACTCGATCCCCAACATAATTTTTCAATAAATGTGAGAGGGGTGCATGACGATGACGAGTCAATCTAATTATCTGTTCTTGGCTAGCTTTAGAAAAGAAAATTAAAAAAATCTATCTTTTAGCTTGTGGCCACAATTTTTTGATGAATAAATGTATTATTAAAAAATTATTGTTGGGAAATACATTGATTCTATTATAAGATTAATAATTTTTATATAAGTGGTAATCTACCAGTAAACTCTAATATGGTTACAATGTCTTATCAACTTTAAATAAATCACCCATTTATTAAATATCCTTATAACAATTTTGTTATTTCAAGAATAAATAAGTAATTTTATTCAAGCTTTTCTAATTATTCATTTGTTCTTACCTTCCAACCAATTATTTTTCTTTCAACATTTCTTCATATAAAATTAAAATCATATCAATTTTATTAGGCGCCCAATATTGGAATAGGCATGACAAAAATCACGTTTAAATTTTAGCTCATATAATCACTTAGAATCATGATTGACTATTAAAACCTGAACATGAATAATTATTATATATCTTTTTATCCTCCTCCGTTCCTCTCATTGTAAACATTTTAAAAAATTTAAATAAAGTAATATTAAAGCTATTAAATAATCTGGCTGTGATCAAACAAATTTTTAGACTTATACATCTATTTCCTTCCAAAAACTAATCAGTTGGTGATATGTAGCATCCGACTTCAAATTTGTAACTGGTTGATCAACAACTAGACCAACAAATTTGATCAGTACAATTTTCTTGCTCCACTTTAACCTTTTTATAAGAAAATAAATTCATATAATTGCAAAAAAAATCCTCAATTGTGAGTACTTAATTAGATTCTACACTTAAAAATATATTAAACAAATGCTTGACTAGATCATATACACATCAAACTCCGTCAACAATTGAAGCTTTATATGGTCGTCCCTTCACTAAATTCTTCAATTATCAAGTAAATTAAGAAGTAACAATGTAGCTGAACAAAATTAGCTGCAGTGAAAACCAACATAAGTAGTATCTGATCTTTCTTTTTCTTATTTACCTTGCATTAGAAAGACTATAATAACTTGCACGATTAAAAAACTATGATACTATATAAATAACATTCAAGTGCAACATGAGTCATATCAAAGGGTAAATGGGTAGTAAAGATAGCTAAACATATTAGAGGGAGTCCAAAATAAGCCATTCTCACTGCCATATCATTTTCTGGCAGTGCCAAAATGGATAGGAAAAGATTAGAAAAAGAAATCAACCAACCGGAGGAGAGAAGAGAGACATCCATTACACTCATTTATTCCATCATCAAACTGAAGTTCTATCTCTGTTTTTATCTTTTGGTCTTTAACAAGGATTGTTACAAATGTGTCAACTAATATAATAATCCTGCAACCAGCTGGATTAACATTAAGGACAAAATTAAAATTCGTGAAGCTAGATGAAGCTTCTTGGTTGCATCAATGCCAGAAACTCCAAAAGCAATATTTTTAACCTCTTACCAGCTCATCTTCGTCGGAAATTTCCATAAGCCTTGCAACCAGAGCACTTACTATGAGGAAAATTAATATGAACTAAAAGTGAAGTGCTAAACATGGGATTCAATCCCAAATTAAATGCATGGCTAAAATTATACAAATCTAGAAAATGAAAAACACACAAATACACATAAACAACTGCTAACAGTTTGGTTTGCTTGAACCATGGCAGAAGAACGTCCATCTCCAAAGAGCCATCTTTGTGAACCATCCATGCACCTCTATTCCTGAAATTGTGAATGATGAACAGTGTGAAATTGAGCCTCTAGATGTCAAATCAGCCAACACAAATCGATACGTGATTACCTCCAAATTCGAAAAAAGGAATTTTTTCAGGGTGATCATAATTCATCCCAGAAAAGGGGGAGGAGGTAGGACTTGAAGTTTTCATCTTTCCACTGTAGCCTTTCCCGCCACTCCTTTGTTCCCACAATCTTACCTTGCAGTGGCCTTTTCTCATTCATTAAGCCTTCGGGAAATTTTCTAGTTTCTCGCATTGACATATGAACAATTGCGAGAGGGAAGGAAAAGTGACATCATCACTACATATGGTCGTCACTAGTTGAAGGGAACAAAGAGAAAGGGAATTTAGATGGGGAAAGCACCTAATTCCCTCATTTCGATTCATGAGCTCTCCTTCTAATTTACAACAATCCTTTATTTCAAGACATTTTAGATGTTCAAGATGCTCAAGGCCAATAATATGTTTGAGGGAATCACAGATGGTGATAGTCAAAGAGCACAGGCATTTGAGGGCATCCCCGCTTCTTGCAACTTCACTAATCGACAACAGTTTGCAATGGAGAGGTTCTCCAGCCTTTTACTTGTTATGAACATTTCATCAACCGGAAACTCCTCAATTGACAACTCACACATCTCATTCATGGTCTCAAGGGCTGATCCTATGTTAGCCCACTTAAAAATTGGCCACCTTTTCATTATAAGAGTTCTTAGGGACTTGGACAACTGTTTTAGACTTACATCCATCCCATCACGCTCTGCCACAAGCCCCAAAGATTCCTGCGATTGTGAGTTGATGTGTAGATGCTCCAACTTGGACAAATTCCAGAGATGAGCCGGTAATATGTCCACACTCATCACACACAATTCCAGTCTTCTAAGCTCGCGCATATGCTCAAATAAACCATTCGGAATGCTATTGATGAAACATTTACTGTGGGCCTCATCTGGAAGAACTAGTTCCTCTAGCTTACTCAACTTTCCAAGCTCCAAAGGTAACATTTTTATGGATAGGTGACCCCATATATAGAGCTTTCTAAGCTCCCTAAGTTGTCCTATGGTTTGCGGAAGTGAATCTATATTTTCTCCATCACGATTTGCCATTGACTCCAAGCCTTTGATGTGTAGATATTCCAACTTGGACAAATTCCGAGATTAACCAGTAACATGCTGCCACTCGTCACACTTAATTCCAGTCTTCTAGCTCGCACATGTCTCAAATAACCCACTCGGAATGGGATTGATGAAACAATTCTTGTTGGCCCCAGTTGGAAGAACTAGTTCCTCTAGCTTACTCGACTCTCTAAGTGTCCAATGCATCACTTTTATGGATGCGGGACCGGTTATCTTGAGCTTTCTAAGCTCCCCAAGTTGTCCTATGTCCGGTAGAAGTGAATCTACTTGTTCTTTAAATGTTATACATAACACATTCAAGTTTCTCAAGTTTCCTAACTCACTTGGAAAACTTTCCACATTAGTAAAGCAAATGCTAAGCCACCTCAATTCAACAAATTCTTTAACAATCTCAGATGTCGTATCAAGAAATGTAACATTATCCATTTTTAAGATCCTTAACTTGTGCATGAATTGCAAAAATTGCTTTTCAGTTTAGGGATCACTGGTCTGTAAAAAATTAAGGTAGACAAATTTAGGCAATGAGGTTGCTCCGGTAAATCATCTCCTTTGAATACGAACATCCCATTAGCCTCCTCCCACCTATTCCTTATCTCGTCTTTTGTCAATTTCAGACGTTCACCATGAACAAAAATTTCAATTCATCAGCAATCCCCAGCCCCATGCTCCCGTATGATGTCATGCATTGTTAGGTAGTCCTCATCTTTTAATTCAAGCTAAGCAAACAGCAATGGTCTACCTATAATTGCATGCCCTCTATTACACAGTATCATGATTAACTGTCATCCAAAACCAAAATCCCAGCTCCAATCCAAAACTCCACAAGCTCTTGTCGATTAATTCTCCAATCTTTAGGATACAAACAGCAAAACAAGAAACACTTCTTCTCAACATCATTTTGTATGTTGTCATAACTCATTTTTAAGATAGAAAATAGTCCTTTGGCCCCTTGAAGCTTCGATGGGTTTTTGAAGATTATACAATGCGTCTACCCAAGCTTCACGACTGTATTTACATGTCATAGCCTTACCAATAACGATGAGTGCGAGCGGCAGCCTTTACATTCTTCAGCAACACTTTTAGCAAGGTCGAGGATTTCATTATGGGAATGATCAAGGGTCCTAGTCCCAACATGTTTGGCAAATAATGCCCAGGAGTCATCCCACCCTAGAGGTTGAATTTTTATCTCTCTATCAGGCTGCATCTGTGAGCATACATCTTCTAATCGAGTAGTAAAAATTATTTTGAAGATGGATGCATTAACGCTCTTCTCACCCAAAACTCCAATCTCATATAAATCCAAAGCTTCCCATATATCATCAAAAAGTAAGGCTAGTTTCCTCCGGCTGCTAGCAATTGCCTCGTTTATATCCCTTGCACGTCTATGCGGGTGCACATCCTTCTCAAAGGCTAAACCCATCTCCTTCATTATACCTTGTTGAATCCTATCGACGTTTACGACTTTTGAGACAACAATAGAGAGGACTTTGAAGTTCTTGGGCCCCAAAAGCTCGTACCAAACTTTTTTGTAAGGGTGGTCTTCCCAACCCCGCCCATGCCATAAATCCCAACAATTCCAACATCATCTTCAGTAAGAAATTTGCATACCTCATCGAAGGCTTGGCCTTGCCCAATGGAGAGCGAGGACGAAATCCGGCTCCTGACACTAGCTTGAGGAAGAGCTTGAGCAGAGGTCGATGATGGAGAAGGAGCAGATGGTCCAGCTATAATCGAATTTCCTGGCGTTTGACCTATGGGTTGCATGAATCTACCCCTATACAGAGGTCTGATAAGGATGCTGAATCCTCGATGCTTGGTTGATGATCCCTTCTATAGTAGGGTTGATGGGAAGAGGGATTTCCTTTCGGGTGGTTTTCTTCTTGCCAGAACGGCTGAACATCTTGTGGGTTGGAGGAAGAAGAAGAATTGGATGTAGGAATAATGGAGAGAAGCAGCAAGTGACAGATCTAGGAATTACGATCTTAGTGATGATGAAAAATGGAAAACAACACAAGACCCAGAAAGGAAGAAGGAGGGCTTGATGAGGAGAACAAGTCTCAAGTGTGACTGTAAAAGTGTAGAGGAAGGGGGCATATCAAGTCAATTGCGGAGAAGAAGATCGGAAAAGCAGATCCAGTGTGACTATAAAGTTTAGAGGAGGGGGATATCAAGTCAATTGCGGAGAAGAAGATCGGAAAAGTAGATCAAGTGTGACTAAAAGTGTGGAGCAGAAATACAAAAAAATTTAGTTACTTAGTGTTTGAGCAAGAATAGTAAAGATACAAAAAACAAAGAGACTTCTGGTTGTGTTATACAGCCTGGACTCTTATCTTTTATCTGGCAACACGGCGGTGGAAGCGAGCCAGAAATGAAGTGTGCTCAGCGCCACAGAAATATCACGTGGCAATGGACACGTTATCCTACTTTTCACCTGTACTTTTCAAAGCATCTACTTCTCAAATCATTGCAAAACGACAATTTATTTTAACCCTATTTGTCGATCTAAAGATAATATTACAATAATTAAACAGTAACTAATAGTCTTTTAAAAAGATTACTGTATTCTCATTTCAAAACAGTAACTAATATTTTCTTGTTGCAAAAACAACTGAACATTGTGTAGGGTTGGAGGGGGTAGGAATAATGGAGAGAAGCAGAAAGTAACAGATCAAGGAATTAAGATCTTAGTGATGATGAAAAATGGAAAATGAGCAAGGAAAGTAGATCAAGTAACAGATCCAGAAAGGATGGAGGGAGGGCTTGATGAGGTGCAAAGGGAAAGTAGATCAAGCGTGAGCGTGAAATGTAGGGGAATGGGCATATCAAGTTATTTTTCATTAAAATATTTCAATTTGGTTTGTCATGACGTTAAGTATAAAATAAAAATATTCATGCATTAAAAATTTATAACTTAAAATACCACAAAGTCGTCGAATCATCTAATGCAAAAAAAATTAATATATATACATATATATATATATATTCAGGATTCCATGTTTAAATACAAATACATGATATAGCCAAAGTCATGAATTACGTAGAATATGTATATATATAATAAATATGGTTAATTACCTGCAAACTCCATTTTCCCTCATCAATCATCACGTGATCTTGTCAACATCTAGTTATCTACGTAAAATATTGTCCGGGCTCCTTCCCAGATGGCTTCCCCACGCGGAGACTTTCTATTTAAGCTTAGCACTGACCTCCGCCATGGTTGCATTGTTGCCGGCGGCTTCTTCACATCCGGCGGCGTTCTCGTCACTTCCCAACTATTTTCTAGCGAACCACCGGCCAAACTTTGTCAAACCTCACCCTAGACACCTTTCCCTTGACCTCTTTTATCGAATGCAATTGGCGACAGCCCAAACCCGCTGGCGTCGTCACTTTTTACGACGACAGGCACCGCGAGCCAGTTTCGCATCGTGTTTGCATCTAGTTCTATTGATGTTTGTATGTTTGCCCACACCCGTGTCCTTGTCTTCGACGCAGCTAGCCCGTTTAGCTCAATCGAGGCCGTTTAACTTGGACCGAGTTGACTTGACTTGACTCGGTCTGACTTAGCCCAATTAACTCACCAACTCATTTTTTATCATTTTAGCCTTTTTGTCTATTTTTCCACCAATATTTCAAAAATCCTGATATTAATTTAAATGCATATTCATATGATTTAATATGTTTTGATGTTATGAATAATTTTATTTATTTATTATTTATTTGTTGATTAATATATTTATTTATTCATTATTTGATTTATCTCCTGTTATCTATTTACTAACTAGGGTATGTGTCAATATTTACTCGCATTTAGTGGCAAAATCATGTTGTATTATTTATATTATTATCATTTCTTGATTAATGTATTATTTATTTATTTATTATCCTTTTATTGATAAGTGCATTTATTTACTTAATTAGTAATTAAATACTTATTTAATTATTATTAATTATTTATTTATCTATTTATTTTCATTCATGTTTAGTTGTCATTTATTATTGTTGTGATGTTTATCTCGTGCATCTACTATTTTTATTTATTGTTCTTTTATTTATTTTACTTGTTTTATTTATTTGTTTGTTTATAGCTTGTCATGTTCCGATTTGTGTGTCAGAGTGTTTGTTTGTTGTTTGTTATTATTGCCGATGTGAGCACACACCACAACTATGCATTATATAGAATTATCAATTTTTTGTTAAGTAGTAGGTTCCAATATAAGTTATGAAGTTCGAGCTCGCCGTAGACATGCTGTCACTCTCGGAGCTTGGACCTCTTGTCCGTTAGGACTCTTTTCAACTTAATTGCTTTAGTCCATCATAGTTTGATTTTCAGATCGTATGATATGTTAAGTGGTTGTTTAATCAGACCCTACTTAATACAGGCTATTTAGACATATTTTACTTATGTGATTAATAACCATCAAGGATGAGATGCCTCATGTTATTTTCGATTTAGCTCTGACTCACATTGCCTTCGAGCCGAGTTATATAATTCTCTTCTCAACCATATATATAGTTTTTATTGAGTTTTTAGTGGGTAAAGAGTTGGTGAATTTGACATTGTGTATACTGTGAGCGGGCCCATACGTAGGTCGCATCGGACTCTGGATTAGTGAGAGGGTTGCTCCATTTCTAAGGGATCCTAACATCTCTATGTCTTTAGCATCTTCACACCTAGAGAGCCGTGGAGTAGACGGGTATTGTTGTGTACAACACATGTCTAGACTTGTGGTATTATAAGGTACTAAGAATTTTAAAAATATGGTCT
>JAURVB010001267.1:0-11259 GCA_033002965.1 Piper betle | reverse complement strand
AATCTTACATGTCCGACAACAACTTGGGAGACCATGTTCCCCTTATCTCCAACTCTAACCCACCCTTACACATCATGTTAGCCTAACCAAGAGACCTCAGTCACTACCAACCCAAGGCACTTTAATACCATTGATAGAATATGAAAAATATTAAAAAATAGAAAAAAATATTTAATATGGTTATTTTTCGTGATATATCTATGTCAACAAACGATATATTTGTGTCAAATTTTTTAAACAATTTTATAGTAAAAAAGAAATAAGAATTTTATTTTAGAAACTTGCAATGGTATTTTGCCATGGTGGTACAATGATTAGTATAAAAAACAAGTCCATTACCTTCACTAGACTATAAACAGACATAAAAAATTAAAAAGCCAATTTGATCTGACAACGGCTGCCTCAAGAAGGCTGAAAGGCAAAGGGGAGAACGGCCGTTTGGTATGGCGTCTCTACCCCTACGGCCATGCCAAATGGCTAACATGCATATGTAACCGCATGTGTGACTGGTGACTAGATCTAATTAAGATAACTACTATTTTTTATGGATTGTTTAAGGTCTCATTGTATGCATAGTAATATATCTCTTTTTCCCTATTAATACCATTCTAATTGGGATTTCTAAGACTTTTATAAGGATATTCTTTAGTTTACTCTCAGTATGAAAATATTAGTATGTTTGCAAGTATTTTAGGCGCCCTCTTAGGTGATTAGGAGACATCACTTAGGAGTCGAACATTTATTTCATAAATATATAAAAATGTACAATAACAATAACTCAAAAAGGGTGAATTTAACATGTGGATGGGTGGATTTGTATTATATGTAAACCAAAAAAGTAATTAGATTTATAAAATGATCAAATTTATCAAACATACAATTTTAATGTCGGTACTGTAATGAATATGTAGCCCACATTATAACTTATCAAAGTAGAAGATTCAGAAACTATTATGGGGCAATTTTCACTTTGTTGGTCCGACAAAAGAGGCTTAGTCAATTACTTTATGATTATTAGGTCTTAAATTGATGTCCATCAAAATAATCAAAATAGTTCTTCCTTTCTCCTCTTTACTAATTTCTTTCTTTTTCCCCTGCTTTTATATCTCCTAATCTTCTTCACACAACTTCCTTTCCATAATTATTGCAACTCACTTGAGCCTAATGCCCTATCCCAATTCTCAACCCCCTCACAACCTTGGATGATTTCACATGTGCCTCGTCATGGAACGCCTCTTCTCCCCGCTTCCCTAACATGTGTCAAATGGGTACAGAGTGGACCCACAAAAATGTGTTAGAAAAGAAGATGTTAGTGGTGGGATTGAGCATTCAGTCAATCGAATAGAACCAAATTTTCGAATAATACCAATCTCTGAATTATACCATTCGACAGTTGAAATGCTGCACCGACCCGAATTGATATAGAAGCACAATTGAACGGAAATCGACCTAAATATTTTGGCCGGTTTAGTTTGGTTTGAGCAGAAAACCAAAATTAAAATACAAACCACTCTAGTACATTAAATTATCAAACCATCTCAAAAAAATTAAATAAACAAAACAAGAGATCAGCAAATGCTATCAATCAAACAAATGTGATAGCAAAGTAAAGGGGATTTTCCCTAGGTATGGTTTACACATGACATAACTTTTTTGACATGGTCGAAGACGGATGTAATTCCTCCATATGAGAAATATGCCTACATGGTCAAGTATGTCCTTTAGTGGGGCAATATAAAGTGATGTACAATTAATAGTAGGGGAATGGAAAGGTTGTGCAAACTGAGAGATGATGAATTTAATGTGAGCAACCGGATTGAATGGATTATGTCAACTCATTGTTTGCACTAGAAAATTTGTGGTGGCCTCTCCTCTGCCCTCTTTCCATTGCATCATCATCTTTCTACTTCATTCTTTTCTGTCTGCTTCCTCAATCCTCATTCATTCATTATTGTTGCCCAACATCATATTCTTCGTTTGAGCTTCATTTTTTGAGAGTGAAAGAGTTTAGTGGTGTTGACTATGGAGGTTAGTAGAGCATCTTTGTTTTAAACAGTTTGTTGTTTACGGTTTGAAATTAGGTAAGGGGAGGTTGTACGGTTTGTGGTCATGGTGTTGTGAGAAACTGATGGTAGGGATGGTTGGGTGAGTCTTGTGGGTGATGATGCATGTTGTACGGTGGTCATAAGAGTAAGTTGTTAAAGGAAGATGGGATCTGGTAGAATCATCTAAGAGGTGTGTATGTGTAGAAAAGGAGTTAAGTGATTAGTATGGTATGTTGTGAAGAAAAATAGTAGAGTGTTGGTGCTGTATAGCCACATTTGTATGTCATTTGGGAGGTTTGTATGTATAGAAAAAGATTAGAATTGACTTCCATTGTATGTTGTGAATAAAGATAGTGAAGTTTTGGTGCTAGGGTTGGGCAGAGTTGAGCTAGCTTATGAGTTTTTGTTGCTCGACTCGACTTGAGTTGAACTCGATTAATTTTAAGCTAGATTCGAAATTGGATCTTAAAAATTTTGACTCGACTTAATTATAATAAAATTGTTTTCAAGTTTTATAAAACTTAGACTCGATTCAACTTGAAAAAACATGATTCGGTTTAAAACTGAACTCAAATCGACTCTATGTCTAATATAAACCTTTAGTAATTTTTGTTCTTTAACAATACATAGATAATATAACATTAAAAAAATAATTTGGTATAAAAATAATTAAATCAAAACAATCTAATAGTTATATGGCTATCAATTCTGAAGAATATCATTTATAGTTTTATAAAAAAAATAAAACTAAAAATATTGCATTATAGAGAATAAAGTAGAACTTTAAACTTTTGGTGACGAAACTCGAACAAAATTGATGCTCGACTCAAACTCGATCAGGCTTAACTCTAATTCAAACTAAAAGAAATCCACTAAAAACCATATAACCCAAGACTCAATTCGTTTATCAAATGAGCTGAGTTCAAGTTAGGCGAAACTTGACTTGACTCGGCATGTGCCCAGCAGTAGTTGGTGCTATACAGTCACATTTGTATGTCGCTTTGGCCTCTATCAACAATATCGGTATGCTTGTACGGAGGGGGACATCATATTCGACGTTGTTGAGTATGGTATTAATGAAGCTGACGCTTCATCAGGAAGGCTGTGATATGAAGCTTAAGATGTTGATTATGTCTTCAGTGGAGAAATTCTTACATACTATCAAGAATAACAAGGATCTGGAGGTCACATTTAACGAATGTGAGTGACGTGACACACATGGTCATGATTTATGTAGAGATGAAAGATAAGTATAGACTGAAGAGTAAAATCAAAGATTAAGAGACCAAGCTGGAGAAGAGAAGATGGGGATGTTGCATTTGACAAATGTGTGACTAGCAGTGACACACATCATAATATCAATAGAAGCATCATCTTGGTAGCCCATGTTCCTCATCACTATCCTCCACTTCATTAATTTTCCTTATCATTGTAAAAATTATTCCTTTTTTTAACTGGTTGCACAACATGACACTACTTCAATTTAGTACTTCACTTGTATGTAAATTGTCAAGGTACTTTACTAGTATGTAAATTGTCAAGTTGAACATTTGTTGATATGATAAGTAATATTGTTTTTAAAACATGAATTCGAATTATAAACATGTCAGCATTACTTTTACCAAGGACATAATATGTCATTGACAAATACAAAGGCATATATAGCCATGAAAGATATTTTAAAAGTGTAATATGGATTGTATAAGGTATTAGGGGAACTAGTCACAGATATTTCATATGCCGATTGACTTTTCACCGACATATATATACTATGAATTTATCTTAATTATGCTGCGGACTTATATTGGAAAACATTGTTTAAAAAGTACAAACTGATGTTCAAAATAGTTAGATAAACATTTCAAACTAATACTTAAAAACAATAGAAATAGTGTTCACATATCTGTCAATTCCGAAGAAAAAGTAAGCTCTAAAATATGATTATTACAAACTTATGTATGCGAGTCACAAAATTACACCAATACGAAACATTTAGTTGTCTTTGACTCATAGTCTGTCTCTTCGAAACCTCTTTCTACTCAAGCAAACCTCTTTATGAAATGTCATTTGAAACTAGCCGATGAATTAGAAAAGTTGCTACATAGATACCTCCTAACGTAGTAACTATTGTATTTATTATGGGAGAGCATATACACATAGTAACTACAAGTAATCCGCTCCAATATATACCCACCTCTACCACCTATTCTTCCAATCACTACAAACAAAAGATCACCGCCACCGCTGCCCCACCACCACCTGGTCTTACCTACCTTCTGCTGGCATCCATCTCCCATGATGCCGTCCTTGGCACCGACGACCTCGTGGTGATACCGTTCAACATCGGATTCCACCCATACAACTATTTCACCCCTTCAATGTCATCGGCGGCAAGCAGCATCTTCCTCGACCCTTATGAGATGGTCATGTACATGATCGTCTCAGTGTTGGGGAGTGGCCGAGGCCAAGCAAGTGGCCAATCTCGTGCATGGCCACTTGATTCTAAGATGATCATCATCTACCTATACCTACTATATCACACTCTACCCGGCTAACTCTAACTTCTTTGAGGTCTGTGTTTTAGTGTTACTGTTAGAACTTGTCATTTAATGAGTAACTCATGTCAAGCGCAATACTCACATACTAACTTACATATCCATACCCAAATTATTTCATCAATCTTTTACCAAATTAAAAGAATTCCTACGTGTGCAAATTATAATATCCCAAAATCCCCAAAAGCAGAAAGGACCAATCTTTCGAAAGCTCAAACCATTCTGATTTCCAGAACAGTTCCCATATGATCCACCACGGTGACCACATCCACCTTATTGAAGGTCTGGGCGTGTGCGGCGAGCATCATGTACAAAGCACTGTACAGCGCCAGCCTGGAGCATCACCCATTGGCCGAGGGAGGCAGAGTAGAGGAGGCCAAAGAGGATGCCCACATTGGCCCCGATGTCCTTGAAGGAGGCGACGGCATCAAGAATGAACTGGTTGTTGGACTGGAGGACTTGAGGAGCGGCGAGTCGATGCAGAAGGCATAGGAGAAGCCGATGGTGCACCGGATCCAGATTCTGGTCGCTGTCGCCGGCTATTTTTCGGCGAGCCTCCGCCGCAACATTAAGAGTAGGGTTTTAAATTAGATATGATTTAGGTTTAGATAGCCAGTTCTATTTCGGTTCGGTTTGGTTCCGGTTCGGTTCGGAACCCAAATTTTATCGATATACTCGTTTTTCTTCTTTTCTCGTTCCAAAAATCAAACCTAATTGAATCACAACGAACCCGATTTTTTGCCGGGTCAGTTCGGTCTGCTTTTTCGGTTCAATCCAAATTCTGCTCAGCCCTACTTAGCGACGTCTGAACTTTTTATTAGCTCCTTTTAATTTCTCCATTTAGCACCTTCCCGGCTCGTCTTCCTCTTTTCCTCCACAAAAATATTTTCTGCTCTTCATGTTTTCTGCGAACTTTTCTCTTCCCTGGATTCAGAAAAAAACAATTGTCCTCCCTTGTCCTCTGAATCCGACCCTACCAACAACAAATATTACGCTTCCAACAAAAATTATTATGGTGCACGCGCCACCAGCCTTTGTCATATCTTCATAATCAGAGTCAAATATACTGTATCTTGGAAGAAATCAGATGCTAGTGATCTTTGAAGAATAAAGGGACAAGTATTGCTAATTGTCTTTGTTGCCATCAGATCTCATCGTCCAATGTCCAAAAAACATCACGACTGTAACGTGTAGGTTTGAGATGATAAAGTTTTCACTACCAACCTTACTCCATATAAACGCGAGGAAATCAATTTGTTGAAGATCGTTGTTAAATAGAGAGAAGCCAAGGTTAATGTGCCCCAATAAAAACTAAATGCCACATCAGGTTTGCTTCGTCAAGTACAACAAATCCAATCCTTTCAATAGATAAAGCTATGTTTATATTATTCATTCAATCAACTATATGGTTATCAACCAGAGATTGGGAAAGCAAATAGCGAAAAACAGGTTGCCGAGAGTTTATTTTCCTTAGAACAAAAAATTGTGCAAATTCTTTTTATAGTAAACATGGTACATATAAAGGAAATAAATATAAATTAAATAGCATAGATTTTGTGCAAGTGCAATAAACACATCTACTCATTGTGGAAAAAGATTTAACATACAATCCAATATTCAAAATATAATCTAATAATATAGAACCATAAGGCTTGCCACCTGTCGACTTGCTTTTCTCACTTGCTACGAATTGATACAGTAGAGAGAAAAAATATATTGTCCTTATCTATGATCTATGCAAGCTAAAATTTTGGCATCTTTCTAATTTATAATCATTAGACTCCACCAACGTACCAAGAAGAGTAAGCGAGGGCTTCTTTCTCTTTCTTCCCGGATGGAAACGAGCGGAGTTGGACAGGCAGAGGGTGATGGCTACTACATCCCTCACCTCTTGTTTATGAAAACCTTGGTCGCTTGTCTAGTCCATGAAGGGTCGCTGTCTTATCCATATACTGATGAAAACCAAGAGCAGCAAGGAGGAAAGATGATTGCAAGAAGGAATTTTATATATTATTTGTTGAGATGGCAAGACTATGATAGCACTTAAACTCGGCTCTCAGAGGGCAAAGATTAGGAGTAGACACGGACATCTAAATTACCAAGTCTAAAACATGTTTTATCAAATTTGACCAACCAAATTTAGCCGAATAATATATTTTTTTGCCTGACTAAATAGCCGACCAACTGTCCGATATTTTATATTAATAACATAATGCCTTCAATATTTGTGAGGCTAATATTATATTTTATAAAAATTTTAAATCATGATATATATTAAACTTAATGAAGTTTATACATAAAATTAATATTTAATATTTAAAATAATCCAAAACGACTTATATAGAAAAAATAAAAGTCATCGTCATATTTAAAAAATTGGAACCATATATTTATGTGAACAATTATATCAAATTATTTACTATATAGTTGAATGCTCTTAATTAGTACCATAGTTTACTAAATTTACAAAATTTAACTTCTATAAATTTCAAGTAAAAAAATGATAGTCAATGTATAAAAGCTTTAAAGTAATCTTGAATATAAAAATGTAGTCTAATATTATATATATACTTCAAAGATAAAATATTTTAGTAATTGATTCTTTATCCAATGTAGCTCACCTACATGAAAAAATATACAAGAGTTAATTACCTGTAAAAATATTTTATAAATGAGTAGTAACTAAATAAAATATTCTCATATACTCATTATAGACATAAAGATGTTAGAATATTATCTTCATCAACACAATCATCCATATCTTCATATTATTCCATATTCATTGTTCCAAACAAATTTTGTGATCAACTTGGTTGTTTCTATAGAAGTAAAAATATAATTGCAAGAGAAGAACATATATTAAAAATTATATCAAAAATAGAAAATCCATGGATATAAAATATGAATAACCCTTATATTCACATCTTAACAAATTTTAGGCACATATTAAAACTTCAAAGTGGTTCATCTAAATCATTCTGCAAATCATTTCGTGTTAGCTCCTTTAATGAACATTTCATAATCAACTTCCTTATTCCTTCCAATCACGTACTTAGGCCAACAATAGGACACACATTTGATTAACTTTGTTCCAATAGAGGGTTTGTTTGACACATATCTAGCTATAGATTTTATAACACTTGAGTAAACAGTGGACTTGTTTATAACATATTATTTTACTTTTGTAACCATGTCATGTCCCTCTTCATTGTAAATCGTGCAAAAATAGTATACAACAAAAATCATTTTTGATCTAGGGTTCAAAATCAAAGAAATCGCCAATAACATATTTGCTTCTTTCCAATATTTATCAAAATTTTCCAACATTGCATTTCTCATTGATGACATTAAATATGACTAATTACTACACCATTCTATCATTTAAAGCTTGAGCTCACAAATCATGTTCAAAAAATATTTATTATGGAATAAGTGGTGCTAGAAAACATTTTGGTTAACTCATAAAATGAAGCCAAACATTCATATATCACTCTTAAATCATCTCATTCATCCTCAAAAGTACATGTGAAATTCCATCGAAGCAACTATAACGTTCAAAGACATCATTAAAATCTAAGGCCACACCAATCATTTTGTAACTAAAGTTCCACCCAATCTTCACATCAAGCACTAAAGAGTGTTTAGGTCCTTTCAATTGACTTGTATATTTGAAGAAGAAATCACTCTTTATAGTTGAACCTTTAATATATTTCACACATCCATGAACCTTCTCTATAGACTCACCAATCTCATTCAACCCATCTTGAACAATTAAGTTCAAAATATGAGTACATCTCACTTGAAAGCAATCACCCGAAAGATTTGGAGTTCTACTTGAGAAAAAAGACTTTTTTCTCTATCGTTCCTTCATTTGCACTTGCATTGTCAAATGCAACTATAAAAACCTTTTTATTAAGATGTCACTCATAAATTTTACTAATAAGAGTCTTGGCTATGCATTCTCCGATATGTCGACTTTCAACTTTGGCAAAATTCAACTCCTTTTTACAATTTCTAATATTCATCAATAAAATGAGCCGTCAAAACAATATAAGTAGTATTTTGGGAAGAATTCCAAATATCACTAGTAAAACTAATTTCACTCTTACCTTTTTCCAACATGTCAAACACATTTGTTTTCTTCTTTTCATAAATCCTAAGACAATTACTTGTAATTGTTCTTCTAGAAACCATCACAAATTGTGCTTTGAAATTACTATCCCACCTTCTAAAGCCATCATGTTTCACAATTGAAAATAGACACTCTTGTAAGATTATTGTCTCTACCAACTCTAATCTACTACTTGATCAAATTTCCAAACTTCTATTTCATTATCTACATTTTTTTCTTTCCCATCTTTAAATTTTGTTGCCCAATATAACCATTCAATTTTTTGTCCTCTTCATTTTGAAATTAGAGCACTTCCCTTGAACATACCTCCATAAATATGTAGTTCCATAACTTCTAGCTCCCTCCAATTTCTTTTCACAATAACGACAAATAGCCCATGTTCCATTTTCTTCATATTTTCCATCAAAATAGGCCTACACACCAAATGTCATTTGTATCTTTTTTGATAATGTAGCATCCATAGAGTCTCCTTCTTTCACAATAGAATTTTCACTATCTTTTCCACCTCCACTTTGTTCATTTACATTTGGCAATGAACTTGCATAATCCATCTTAAAAAAACATATCAATTTGTAAACATATTGATTTACGAACTAGGTGGTCGTCGGCACCTAAACCAGAATCTAAATAGCAGACCGATATTGAAAGCCTGGAGAAGAAAATCAAGCACATTTCCTACAAATTCTATGTGAAGAAGGAAAAACACTCTACAACTATATGTACATAACTATATCTCCCAGAAATTGTGGGCATAAGATGTAATTTTTAGGTTATGAATATACCTTATATAAGTTACCTGACACATTTGTCTTAATAAACAAATACATAGATGTTTATTAGTGAAAACATGATATACATGTCTCCATTTTTAATATTAAATAAGTTCCTTACAATGTCTACAAGGCTAACTTAATTACTGTACATCTCATTAATTATGCAAAAAATATTTTTTTGTTTGAGTTAAAATTTGATTATACACAAGGTATCAAAAATAATTTTCAACAAACGAAAAGAAAAAAAGCGAAGGGCGAGAGAAGAGAAGAAGAGAAATCGGCAAGGATGTCATGAACGCATAACTGGAAGGTAGAGCAGCAAAGCAGCAATCGGAGTCACCTTGGAGGAGAAATGAAGGCGGAGAGGGGATGTGAGTGGTGGGAGCGTCGATCAGCTCGAGCAGGGAATCGAACGTGTTGTAGGCACCATCACTGGAGAACTCACACCAGATGCTGGCCAGTGCTCCGCTGCACACCAACTCAACTAGGTCCGCCAGACTACTGCTGCCAAAATTCTTCCAAATTTGAGGAGATAGAGAATTTGAGGAATGAGAGTGAATGCCAAACTTGCAGGTTATATGAGAGTGAATGCCAAACTAGCCTATGGGATAATTTTACAAATGACAAATGGGCATGCCGCTAAGGTGTGTGACCATTTGTCATTTGTAAAAATTATCCCATAGACAGTCAGGTACTCCTTCGGAGATTTATTTAAACTTCAATAATTATTTAATTTTACGGTCGGACATATGTAATCCTCAAAATTATTTAATTTTTGGTCCGTAGTGTAGTGACAGTTTATATGATCTAAGGGCTGCCTGAGGGGGTATTAAATTCCTTGCGAGAACAATTGTACTTGACATGGTTTGTGTGTGTCAAGTGTATACGTGTGCCAGATTAGGGATTGCTCAAGAAAAAAAACAAAAAAATCGAAAACAACAATCAAAAAAATAAATTGAGCATGATATTATTTCATTATCGATAATAAAGTTGTTCTAGTCAAAACCATAGTTGCAAAAATGGGCCGATTCACTCGGAATTGGCCGATTTAAATCGGATCGAAAGGATACCTATCCAAAAGAAAAGGAAAATCAGTTTTTAGGAAAAATTGGTCCATGAATTGGCCGAATCGAGCCGATTCCACCTGATTTGGTCTAATCTATGAAGTGGCCAATTTAAGCAGATTCCGGATAGCAGCAGGGACAGGGTGGCAAGGGCAGAGGTGCGCCGCGGGGTGCACGGCAGATGGGCAGGGCCAACGGGGATGGAAGGGGTTGGGGGGAGGGGGGTAGCGGGCCGGGGCAGGGCAAACTGGACGTCACGGAGGCATGGGGAGGGTAATTGGGCGGGGCCGGGGGCAGGTCGGCTAGAAAAGGGGTCACAGGGAGCGCAATAGTGGGAGGGGGAGGGGGAGGGGGGTGGGGGGAGGGAGGGAGTACTGGGCGAGACAAGTGTAGGGAGGCGGGGCGGTGGGGATTGGGCGACGGTGGCAACGATCGACGACAACTGTAAAACCCACGATTCGAGTTAGGGTTTTATATTTAGAACCGGTCGGGTCGACCGATATTTTTTCGAGTTGAGTCGGTTTCGGGACACGTGTACCGAGCCAATGCCAGTCGCGTGTATGAGCTATGAGGGTCATGCGTACCCAAGTATATGATGATAACGTCATGAACACAGCACAACAGAATGAGTTATCAGATATATGAGAGTATGCCAGTCATTTTTTTTATTTTTATATATAGTGGATCGTA